>DWPT01005350.1:0-12306 GCA_018251895.1 Agathymus mariae mariae
AAGTAATGGTCAGTTTTTAATGCATAGATTGTTTATTTAATAAAGATTTTATACAAAAATAAGTATTTCAAAAATCATTGTATGCCTTTCTGGGCGTCATGGCGGCGCTTTACCCACACATTTTTATTTGGTATAAATCTATACTAGTATTATAAAGAGGAAAGCTTTGTATTTTTGTATGTTTGTAACGAATATACTTTAGCACTACTGAATCGATTTTAATAATTCTTTCACCACTAGATTGCTACATTATCCCTGAGTAACATAGGTTATATATTAGTACTAAAAAAATAAGGGACCTTGCTAAAACTTCAGTGACGTGAATTAAGGTGTAAAAAAATTTGCTTAAGAATATCTTTTTTACAGTATTAGAGAACATTTATGAAGATAAAATTATAAATATATCTAAAAATGTTTAAAAGGATTTCCTGTGTTGCGGGCGGCATGGACAAACACAAAATATGACATTACGAACACCCAAGACCTGAAAACAAACACTTAACTGTCACATAAATGTCTGCCCCGACCGGGAATCGAACCCGGGACCCCTTCGCTCGGCAGCAAGGTCACCACTAACTGGACTATAGAGTCGTCGGTATATACTGAAGATGACGAATTATCGTTATTACGTATATTGTAATCTATTTTTTTATTGTTGTCAAGCATTTAATGTAAAAAAAGGATTTCGCGGAACATTGAAATGAAATGATAAATAGCCCAAAGGCATTTCTAGAAATTCGAATTTAACCGCCATTTTGTGATGTTTGCCCAATGTCGACCGAGTCGAAAATTAAACAATTGGCTCCTGTGCATTGTAATTTGTAACATTTCTTATTATTTATATGTATATTTTTTAACTTCAAAGGTTTTGCGTTTCTAAATATTAGCGTATTTCCTATTTTGTGAAACCTTGCATTTTTTATATCCTTTTTTTTGCGAGATAAGACGCCTTCGTATGCATGCGGGACCCGTCGCACGGAAGGCAGGTCATTGCTACTACAAAATGTTTTCTAATGAAAATAGTTTTGCGTGAAAACATCGTTTTGAATTTCAGACTCGAGTACCGTGACGTGTAGGAGCTGCCGACGTGGTGGAGCTGTAGGACGCTCGGGGTCTGGAGGTTTTTTGTCATTTTTAATTTATTCTCATTTTATTTTAATTTAAATTAATAATTAATTACTTAAATTGTTCTTATTATAAGTTCATATTTCAAGTTCACCTATGAGTGTTGGTTGTAATTGGATCCACCCATTGTTAGCTTGTTATTTGTTCTTGGTCTATCTATTAATCGGTTTTGTTATGAAATTGATAAATTTGGTTGTTTATATTTGAAATATATTTGTATGCAGCATGCCTATAATTTATTATGATTAATTCATAAATGTTATGAAGTTACATAATGTTAATTTGTATTAAAACTAAATGCATCGGAACTCACCCTGTGTTACAAAGTTTGAGAGGATCTTTTTTGAGCTTATTTTCAGTGCTTAGTTAAGTTCTCGATTTCTAATTAACTAAACACTTGTAACGGCTGAAACCCTGCTTGTGGTAAGTATGTGGACTATACTAAACTATAAGTTACTAACCTGAGCCACATGACTCGGTGTTCTTGGAATTGACGTCGAATCTTACCCTTTTTTGTCTCGGCGTTCCGGTCTCCTGGGTGAGAGATTTTTGTAGAGCTTATGTTGCGAAAAAATGTTTGGCGCTATTTGTTTTTTATCGATTAACGTATAAAAGCATTTATATATGTGAATAAAACGAACAGTTTTTAAAAAAAGTTATTTTTTTAAATGATAACAAATACACAAGTAAGGCCAATAAAAAATCGATAATCCGTATTTTAAATTAGAATTAACAATACGTCACAAGGCAAAACTGGACTAACACATTTTTTATCAGCTTGTTTCCAAAGACATAAGCTTTATATGCAGCTTCCATACAAAACTTTAGAAATATCTTCGTTTTTAACACATGTGCTGTTTTCCCACGGGACCATCCAGAAGTAGTTCCACAGTAAATTGTATTTGCGTAAATTGCTTTCACGCCGCAACGAATAAATAATGTGTAATGTATATTCTGGATCATTATTATTAAACACGTGGAGGTATACATTTCCGAATCTTGGACTAATACGAATAGTTAGCTGTAAATTGCCTACTTGAAGGATAGCTGAGTGCGCTGGTTCCCTCGCTAAAAATCCAACGCTATTCTCCGCTAGGGGCGCTGCTGTGTTCCAACACAAAGATCACTCCGGAAAGATAGGGTCGTTGTGTTTGGTCACTAAATTTAAACAACAAATACGTCTCATTTTTGATTTGAGGAAATAACTTTGAAAAATTAAAAGTATCACGCTGGATTTTTAGTCTAGGTACATAGAGCAGGAAATTCTTATTTCAAATCATTGGACTATCCTTGTGAATTGAATCAAGTCTGAATAAATATTCATAAGATACCCGGCAATTAAATCCAATTTGGCACTTTATTGCGAAATTACAAAATAAAGACAATTTATGGTCAACAACCTGTCGGTGATTAAGGATGGTGTTGCTTTTCATATTTAAACTGGCGTACGGTTTGGTATTTCAAAATGAACCACACGTGACGTACGTAAAGTATTTTTTTTATGTTAATAGCGGACAAACTAGCTGACAAGCCACCTGATAGTAATGCTCGCCGTCGCCCATGGACATCAGCAAGACTTCGCGAAGCTATCACTGATGCGTTGTTGGTCAGGAAACTAGAAGAAGGTAAGAAATAAAGTACTGACTCTCAAGCCCTCAGCTGGAACACGACTAGTCATTGGCGGCTGATACAAGCAGAAGCGTGTTAGCTAGCCAGACAAGTTTCAAAATAATAATAAAAAAACACTGGTTTTTAGAACCATTTTTTGGTAGCGGCAGGTAAGGGCAAATTAGGAAGTCCTACTTAAAAGAATATCTGCTTTTTAAGATACTTTTATCTACTAATTAATACTCTTTTGGCAGCCCTCAAGTGATGTGCAAGCTGCGGGATATTACTGACACTAAATATACTTAACATAAATAGGTGCAATTTTAAATTCAATTTAACTGTACATAAATTATTTCATAATGTGTGTCCGGTCGCCAAACAAGAATGCGAAGAACCCAAATACGGTGTTTATTATATAGTTTATTACGTGCTTGAATTCAAATGGTAAGTAGATAGTTTTAAAGATGTTACAACTCGCTTGCCAGAAAGCGTTTCGTTTTAGGTGCCAAATATTTGCTGAATTGTTTGCTAAGTTATTAGATGTTTAATTTTAAACATATTTTACCATTTTCAGGATACTAAAAATTATTATGGTGATAATTAAGCAATGTTTATTTTATATTTCAAAATAATTGATAAATCGTGTTCTGGATATGAAATGTAAAGCTAGTGAGACTAGCTGCAATTTTAACTTTGTCCAATGTGTTCTTCGAATGATAGCAACAGGGTTTTCGAATTACATATATACACATAAAAGCAAACTGTTTTAACATTGAGTTATATTACCGTTTCATACCCCTTTAACTGTTATTACAGTATTATTATAAGATACCCGTAATGACCTGTGCGGATGTTAATACCTAATTGACTAATTCAATAAGAAGGGCTCAAGTTAAATACACTTCAAAAACAGTTTATGATTTGTCATAAAATTTGTCGAATAATTTATAAAGTGCAAATTTAGCAGCAGAGCTTTTAAAGTGCACCCTTAATTCAATAATTTTTAACGAGTTCTTGGAATACATTTTAGGTGGTTTCTGAAATTACTGAGCTTTAATTAATTAACTAACGGAATACTTAAATATTCTTTAACACGTATGCATTATATATATTGAAGAAGTGTTACTTTCTGTTTCAATAGAAGATATCGTTGCGATAGCTCTAAACTTTTGTGTTGAATTAATTTGAAAGATCTTTATAGAAAGAAACGTATTCTGCTATAACACTTGTAATCATTAGAATATATTGCTCAAATAAAAAATGTCTAGCGATTAACTTATATGCATATTAATCACGTTTTCTGCGAATTACTGCAAATAATATATCATAAATATTTTCTTTCCTGCTTGAATATTTGTTTTCAAATGCTTTAATTGATTTTTTTATATATCATATATGTACTCTAATAAAGGAACGGTTTCTTATAATTGCTACTAATTGTCAAAAAGTAGATACGTTTTTAATCTTATATCATTCTGCAAGGAATTTGAAATCAAATTCGTAGCATTTTTCCTATAATTTGAATCGAATTAATTCAATAAAACATTGCCACGGAGAAAAGACACTTAAACTTAGAACAATCAGAATCCTAGGAATGTTGGAACCTGATTCTCGGCAACATTCTGTGGTTATTGCTTTGGGAGACTTACTCTGCATCACTGGTGTCCATGAATGCTTAAAAGACTATTTTACATAGCAACACTCAGACAAAATCGTTACAGCATGGAGCGATTCTATAGTTACTGCTATAATGATGATTATGAGGCTTCATCGCTCTTCTGGGATATTAATAAATGCTCAAACCTTTAGCGTTCGCTTACATTGAGTACATCTTTGTACTCAAAGGCCCCTGTTAAGTCATATAACCACAGAGCCCGTTTACATTAGAATTGAGTCAGAAGAAGAGCAGCGTTATATTATGCGTTCTATTTTGGAATAAACTCAGAAGTATGGTACGATTTGGCTCAAGTTTAGATGTAGAAATCGTTCGTTTAGAAAATAACATGAATAACATTCAAATACTTATAGTTATTACAGATGAAATGGTTAATGAACTTGAATTTGAAATCAGACATAACCAAATTACAGTGACTGACTGCATATAATCAAATTAAAATGTACTCGGACAAATAATGATTATTTATGAATGATCAATTTTATTTAGAGAAGTGACATGGCGTTAACACGTAGATTGTATTTAGTTCCAGACCTAGCTAATCAGGTGGCTTCTTTGTGAATAAAATCGTGTGTATAATCTTCGCAATATATAAAATAGGGGCGCTTATATATACTTCAAATGAAACTTGTTGGCTGTTATATTTATTTATTTTTATGAATATACATATATCTTGACGACCCCGTAGCCCACTGAGAAACCCCGTAGCCCAGTTGGTAGCGATTCTGCCAGCCGAACGAGGGGGTCCCGGGTTCGATTCCCGGTCGGGGTGAACATTTGCGTGACAGATAAATGTTTGTTCTCGGGTCATGGGTGTTTGTAATGTCATATATGTATGTATGTATGTAGGTATGTCCATACCACCCGCAACACAGGGAATCCTAGCGCGGGGGTTTGAAAGTAAACGTTTACTTATTGTTTATTCTCATAATACACTCAAGGATATATTAAGAGGCACGATAAAAATGTCCCAAATTTTACAAAATAGCTTTTAAAATTTGTTGGATAGAATCAAATAATTAATTTGAACATAAAAAAATACTTAACAAAAAAAAAGGAAATAAATTAAAGACGGTAAGTTCAGTGCCATAATTGGTAGTAGCTTTGATCTATTAATAATAATGGAAATTGAATATTATTCTTAACACTGATTTTGGTCAATACAACCAGCGTTGAGTATTGCCTCCTATTGCTGTCAAAACTGCCTGCATCCGCCTGGGCATACTTCTGACTAAATAGTCATAAATCTTTGTGGCATTAGGTTCCATTCTTCAACCAATATAGTATTGGGGTCAATTTCTACCGTATTTCGATTTCTCTCTATTTTGTTATTTCTCATTATATTTCGAATTAGTTTCTCTAAATAAAGTTGGTAGTAAAATAATAAAAATAAAATAAAATAACGTATTTTATGTACAATGTTTAAGTTTATATGATATTTTTAACTTAATTACATCTAATTGTAATTTTAAATGATGTATTATATGATTTTAATTTTAGGTTATTTTTGACTGTTAGCGTTACTTGAAGATTAATCTTAATTATATTTTTATTATAATTCTGTTACATTCGAATTTTAACTTTTGCTTTATTACAGTGATAATCAAATCTTTTTTTAAATGTGAATAGTCGGCAAACGAGCAGACGAGCAACCTGATGGTAAGTGGTCATCGTCGCCCATTGACACTAGTAACACTATAGGCATCACTAATGCGTTAATAGCCAAGAAATATGAAGAAAATAAGAAAGAATGTACTGGCTCTCAAACCCGCAGTCGGGACACAACAAGTTGTTTGGCGGCTGACTCGAGCAGGAGATTGGTAGCTAGACAGGCAGGCTTCACGGAAAGATGATAATAATAACATCTGAATTAAATGTGTTAATTTGTAATTTAATTTAATTTAATTTAATTTAATTTGTCTTCTTTATTAAATCAGTTATTTTCATTCAGTGGAGATGTTCCGATTACCTGTATTTTATTTATAATTAATTACTATAACTGGTGTGTACTAATCACTGTAATTAATTTGAAATATACAAGTAAGGATTAACATTTAAGAAAAATATTCTAATTAAGTGATTCTTAAATTAAATCGAGTGTTTTTAAAATTTATATCTGTTCAGATGTTTGATTTTGGCTGCTCGTCTGTGTGTGTCCATTTGCATTATTTTTTGTAATTGTTTGTCTCTAGTATAAGTTATAAAACCAATAGAAAACTATCTTAAAATCATATAAAAATTATTGAAGATGAAAATATACGCTGTATAATATAAAACCGATGTTCGAAATTATTGTATAATTTATTATGTTTATAAATATCAATCTGAATTGGCGGTTCAAACAAAATAATATATCAATATTGAAATATACAAGGCAAAAGTACCCGGAAATTTATCGCGAGCACGGGAATTTGAAAAAGTTTTCCGGCGAGACGGAATGATAAATGATGGCGATGAGAACGTGATATCTTTTGTTACGGTTCGCAGGCACCACTTACGGTAATTTGAACCTTAAGACATATCTACGTGTACCCATGAGTAACTAATGGTTTTTACCATGTGAGTGAGGCGTGACATGCAGTTCGTATCATGTATTAATCAATGCAATGGACTTTCACGTCTGTACTGTGATGTATTATCTTAACATAACATTACATTTATTTTTTAAAAACCACTATCTTTTAAAAGCCAATGTCAATTAGTAGTGTGTACTTTTTCAGTAAAATTGAGATTTTTAACGAAAAAAAACTGCACATAGAAAACTGTAAAATTTTTGTAGACCGTTTTTGAAAATAGCTAAATAAATATAGTCACTTCCGTGGGAAAAAACCACGAGTAACATTTAGTACGTAGTAAATGAAGCATTCTATTCCACATGTAATATCTGTAGTATAAAATGTAAAATTGGGTAAGCTATCTTTAAGGCGTTATTCTTATTTATTCACTCAAAAGATACAGAAACTTTTGCATCAAACAAAAATTTTCTATCTGCTTGTTCTGGTTTTGTTCCTGTCCTGTCCTGTGTGCAAGATATGATGATGAAAAATTATATTTTCAAGTTTTGCAAGCTTCATCAACTAGAAAAATCATGTATTTCTATACACACAGTGAAATTAAACAGTTTCTAATCAATATGCTACATAAGTTTTATGTCATAGGCACTAAACAAAATAAAGAAAAAATATCTTAAACTTCAGCTGTACGAGTTAATTTAAAAATCAAAATTATTTCTTGTGTCCTCTGTCTTACTGACCAAATAAATAGCCTATATTTGAACCTACCATAGATAACCGTACAGAATTACTTATGGTTCATCTGCGGTAGGACTCTGAATACTTATATTCATATTCAATTGGCTTATCTAATTTACAGGCGTCGTAGAACCTCTGTAATACCTTGTTAAGCTCCTGTAGCACAAACTTTTAATAAAAGTGCGTGCTATCCGCCCTTTCAGGAGGAGAAAAGTTTCCAAAGCCTAAACTAGTGGCTGTCAAATGTAAGGCAAAGTATTTCATTATATTTTAAGCTTCTTATGAACGCCAAAGTGTTTGTCAATGAAGCACATATTTTTGCGTCTATTATAGATGGAGCAATAAATCGAATGAAAATATATATCAGTGATATATTAAAATAATACAAATAGTGAAAATTTTGAAATCATTTTAATTAAGTTTTCGTCCCAAATTTTTAGGATTTTTAAAGTTTCAAGAGTTTTTAAAAATTTTTGCATATAATTCCTGCAAATTCCGAAGATATGAATTTTTACTATTTATTAGTACTCTCAGAATATGCTAATTTTGAATCAGTATTATTAATAATATGTATGCACTAAATAATTGCCTGTTAATGTTTATACATTTATTTGCTTTGTAATTTATGTAACTTTGCTCGAGAATCTTGCTATTACCTTATATGCTTTAAATCTTTACAGTATCACTAAATAATTACTTAACGAGGTTATAGTGAATATTGAACTATCATTTTGAATTATATTTGAAATTGGAACTCAATTTTGGAGAAATAAATATTAAAAATATGTGCGTATAATATGTACGGGCGATTGAAGTTAAAACTTAATAATTTATACCAATTTTTTATACCAATAACCTATACAAATTTATACCATGTACGAAAGTAATTGAATATAAAATATAGAGAAAAAAAAAAAAAAATGCTATAGAATGTAGCAAACGTGAAACAAAATATGTATCAACAATTTAATTATTGAAGTAAATAAAAACGCATTAAAGTATTTTTTAATATATTTAAATGATTCCAATAGATTAAGATATTTGCTAGAAGTAGGCAAATAACAGAAACTACTTAAACAGACTATAGACAGCTGTACTATATGTGTATGTCAGAAAAATCTGAGTTACTGTTAAGTCGCGCCTAAGTGTCACTTCAAAATTTGCTCTTATATATTACATCTAGACTTTATTTCAGTAGCCAGTAAGTGCAGAGCTTATTACTAAAAAGACATGGGGAGGTTTTTTTTTTAATATGACAAGTTAATGCTTGATAACAATCCAGCTGAAGGTAAGTGATGATGAAGTCTAAGGTGTTGATCGCACTAACTTATGAAAGCTTATACACTTGAAGATTCCAACATCATACATAGTAGCGAACACGGACGCGGGCAAGTATACCAGTCCTTGGCAGTGCACATGATGACGCAAATGGCATCGTCCGCACAGGCGGGATGTTCATGACATAAATATGGATAATCTCCGTATATCGGGTTGCACGGACGATGGAGGCACGGTGATGGGGGAATGTTTCGTACAATTCCTGCGCACACTCCAGAATGCATCCTATAGAAGTCTGAGAGTAACCCTGTGCCTGTGCTCAAAGGTTTGTAAATTAATTTCAACCAGATCTGAGTCACCAATTAGCCTCTTTGCACGCCTGTCCAACGCTGATAGGATAACATTTGGCAGCACCAGCCTAAATGTGACAATAGCATTCCACACATGATCGAACCTGAGCTTTGCACAAAGATAAAATCTGATTCAGTGTGAGGTACCACCAAACGTTCGCAAGGACCCCCCCTCCGTTTCCTTGCAACCGCATTAGAATTAGACTCCATGAACCGACCAAAGTTGAGATTTGAAGAAATTTGAACTTGGTTTCCATGGAAAACTTCAACTTTTCACACGTTTATGTTTTTGTGGTGTTGAATCTTACAAAATTGGTATCGCCGCATTTGGACACTGCCCGTAGGGATAATTTCATTTAACCATGGCCACTTCTTCGGACTGTATTTTGTCCCTACTGGCCCAAGCATTCGGAAGGTCATCTGCATACCCATAGATACCGGGATTGAGCCGGTCATTAGTGTATAGCAAAACGGACAGAACGGAACCCTGAGAAACTCCATCATTGGTAACCATCTATAGAGACGAACAATCATTGACGACTACTCGGAGAAACAACCAGAAGCCAGAGAAAATAGGAAACGTTGGAAGCTTACACAACAGGCTATTGTGCCCGACCCTGACGAAAGCCTTAAAGATCTCGAGGGAGACGGCAAACGCCTCCACGTTACTCTCGAGGGCCTCGCCCCATAAATGATTGCCATTTGGTGGAAGGTCCCCAGTCAACGGGTTTCAGAGATCGCTTTGTTCTAGGTATCACTTTTAAAGGATCGCATTATCGTATTAGGATAAAAACCTTATTCTTCGTACAAACTTTGAGCAACACTGCTCAAGGGTAAGAACGAAACTGACGTGACATAAACTTGCCGATAAATTTTAATTAATATATAGTTCCCGAGAGTTATAGTTTGGGAGTTTCGCATTGTGGAATCATAATTAATGTCACCTCTAAACATGTATTCCTGTAATGAAAATTCACCAGCGTGAAATATATTCTTATATAAGGTATGTTCTCCGAGTAGTAAATATTTCGTATGTTAACGGATTTGTAAAATTATTCATTTCCACCTTTGTGTTTACTTTAAATCATATAACAAATTGTTACTAAATGTAGAGGCAGTTACTCGTAAAAAATTGGTTACGAGAAATCTCTCGACTCTAAGGAACAATTTCGATAAAAAAACGCAGTTATATTGGTCTTTGAGAATTTGGGATAAAGTAAACAGCAACTTATATAACTTTGAATCTAATCAGACCTGAGTCTCTATAGACCTTTAAAATTTATTGAACTAGGTCTAAACTAAGTTAATATGTTAACAAATTATAATGTGTGTTTAAGTATCTGAGAAAGATAAATGATTGGATGAGTGACTGGTGAGTGAATGAAAGCTAATTGGAGAGTCGTGAAGAATGACCGGAACGAGAGACTGAAGATGTTTTGTTCATTCTGTTCGCTTTGAACTATCAATTCTGTTCGCTTTAAACTATCAAGGTCTGAGGTGAGGAACAGAGTCGAATATAATATAAGGTGCAACTATTTAAATAACATTGTAAAGCTCGAGAAGATAAATAAAAAGCCGTATCACTGTTATGGAACAGCGTCTCATTGCCTCACTTCCCACATGCATTAAACATTTCTTTAGAACCTTGAAAAAATAAAAGTACTTAATCGAATGATTTCAAAATTTTTATTAACTATTTACGTATATACATCATAATACTAACCACAAATATAAAAATGGAACAGTTTCTTTGTACTTAAATAGTATTTCATAAAATTTTTCGTGTCTGGGGTTAATTTCCTGGAATATAAAGACCGAATTACATTAATGGAATTGGGCTTAAACCCATAATGATCAATTTTTATCAGCGCGGGAAATCATTAAAAACATATTCAAGGTTGAGGGGAGTTGATTAGCTTTATATATAGTGCGTTCCATATATTAGACCTCATCACTATCAAGTCACCATCAAGTGGGATTGTTTTCAAGCATTCACTTATTTTAGGTAAAAAGAACTTTTCTTCGAAGCGAATTTGGGTTATATGAGGTTTTTATCAATTAATATTCCCTCAGCACATATGGAGGCTCCGGGATAATATGTCAACGCCCCGGTACCTCCCTTGGGAGGTCTCAAATTCTCTCACGTTTTTCCATACCTAGCATGTCTTCCTGAGCCTATTGGAAACCTAATGTGTCTTTTCGAAAGCATCAATGCAGATTAGTTGAATCAACCCAAGTGTCGGAAGATCTTATACAGCCCGATGATTTTTGACACTTCTGATATCTTACAATAAAAATCTGGATAATCGACTCAAGAAATTCTGTCACCCATCCAACCTATCACAACGCCTGCAACTGCTCAACTCTGACACTCGTGAGGTGACATCGGGATCTGAGCTCTTTATTATTATTTTTTAATGTGAATAGCCGACAATCGAGCAGACGACCCATCTGATGGTAAGTGGTCACCGTCGCACATGGACATTAGTATACTAAAGGCTTCACTAATGCGTTGTCAGACAAGAAAGTAAAAAGTAAACACTGACTCTCAATACCCCAGGCAGAACACAACAAGTCGTTTGGCGGCTGACTCAAACAGGAGAATGGTAGCTAGTAAGGCAGGCTTCTCGGAAAGATAATAATACCAATAATAATATTCACGACTTATTAATAATACTGATAATATAATCCTTACGCAAAGCCCTACCACCAAGCAGGCTGGCTTCTGTCGCCTCTTAAGGCACCCTGTTCTGCCAGCATGGGAATGGGATCGTATACTTGGCCACTCTTATACGATCAAATCAATTTATTACATTTAATAATTAGTTATTCTATAAGGAAATTATAAATATACAAATTATGTATTTTACAGCGTAGTATATTACAGATATAAAAATAATTGCCAGTGAAAACTTTATAAAATTAAAGGCGTTTGTGGAAGCTGATGAAACTCAATCTACGGCTGAATTAGCAGCAGCTTTCGACATTAGCATCAAAACAATATTGGTCCATTTGCGTC
>DWPT01005351.1:0-12306 GCA_018251895.1 Agathymus mariae mariae
TTTTGAGAAATTAAACACGGACTATTTATATATATAAAAATTACATTAAATTAAGCGTGAATTACGTGATAGCTCATTTTTCTCAAAAATGGACTTACACCACTTTCAAAATAAACGGTCCATATAATGTCTTAGATCAAATAAATGAACAATTATGTCGCAGAGTAAAATGGTTGTACACCTTTGAAGTCCGAAACAATGCCGACAACATTTAGATGTTGCGTCATTTCAACACGGCTGTCACACAGTTTATCTATATTACATATAACAAAATAAATAATAGTAATAAATAATATAGCTACGCACGATACATTTCTACATTAACTGATTGTATGAAAAAATTCGTAGACATAGGTTATATGAAAAGCCTGTTGGCCGACAATGAACAGACAGGCCGTTTGATAGCAAATTATGACTACCTGTAATGTATGACAGGCTGTAAGACATACCCGAAGCGATGTCGTCCACAAAGGAAGTAGGGTATTAGCATGTCAATTGACTCTTGACACGGTAATCGAAGAATAGAATCTAGAATCCAGAAGCATGTTGCTAGCCAGTCAAATAAAGAACTGCAACTGTACAGGAGTACAACTGTTATAGAATCCAATGGTACAGAGCCCAATGACTTGCAACTGGATGGCTCAAGCGCCATTGCTTCGTTCATTATTCGCGCATTACGAGCAAAAGTGGTTCGTTCAAAGTCAAGTTTCGATGAAGCTACCTACACCTCAAAAAGTGGTTAATGTAGGTACCCTCTCAAGTCGTCGATTCATTAATCTGACACAGAAACATCATCATAGATCGTCCCGTGTTTCCGTAGTTTTGTCAAGATTGTTCCAATTTAATTGTTTAAAATGTCGTTAACTTTCTTCGGAGAAATGAATATGAATAGTTTGTAGGTCACGTAACGTTAAAACTTCGTCTTAACTCAAGAGACCGCAGAATATTCGATGGCTAAGCTCCTTTCAAGATATTATATTCAGCGTTCGACTTTGAGGTTACACTTTGAGAAGCTGTGCAAAAGTTTCCGCAGATTTAGAGTCCCCTCGTTTTTACATAGTTTTATTAGAATTTGGCTAAATAACATAAAAACAATTATTTTTTTTTTTTTTTCATAATATTTGTTAAGAAAAAACTAAGAATTCCTGAGCACAGAAAATAAATTAATAAATAGTAGCTTGAAAAGGCTCTATCTATCCTTGAGACCAAAGTTACCTCCCATGGCCGTGGTGCACTCAGTGGTACAACGGGCAAAGTAATGCCGCTCGATACCTTTCTTAGAAAGTCACCACCTAAAAAAGTAAAGTAACCCCCTGTACCGTGGAGTTTAACTTCTGTGCTACATTTGCTTACGTTTTTACTACTTATCTAGCTATCATCTACTACCTACCTACCTACCTACCTACCTACTAAAATTAAATAAACAGCAAAATCTTTTTTGTGTTTCGGCTGTAATGTCGGGCAGCCAATAACTTGCCAAACTTCCAATTTTTCTCTGATTTCATAGTTCATTAATCTTTTGTGTAATGAATGTAGGTATATGGGCGAAAATAATAACTTACTATCTAGTGGCTAATATGCCTTTAATGCAAAAACTAAATAATTCCCTACCTACATTACAACAAATTTTATCGTATAGCAAGTTGCTTTAAGGAATATAATGTTTTTACACCCAGAATTGGTCAATACGTTGAGAGCGTCCACGTACCAATTATTTTAATATAAAGATTATACATTTATTGATTGAACTAACTATAGTAACCGAAGAATTCGACCCAAAACAGACTCTTTTTACGGGTTAATGTGACGATATTTCAACAAGTTTTCATCTTACCCTGAACTCCGGCAAGTTTTACTGACTTCGGACCTACCAGGACGATTGTTTTATGTTATTTTATAACTTTGGTACTTACTAAGTACGGTATCTCAATTTTATTACGATAACTGAATACCTATTCAAGTTTTAATAAAATACAGATAATAATCTATTACTAGTAGTATAATTAAGTTTTTAACACAATTAATTATATTAACTTAGTCAAATAATTAGCAGCCTACTGCAAGTCACGTGTCATCCTGTTCATCGTAATATTCATAAGGATATCGAAAGCATGGTAGTACACCATACTTCTTTAGTGCGTTTGGCGACAGGATTAGTGGCCAACGCCGACAGTATTATACAATTAGCCAGGCATTGTACATCATACTTGCCAACAGGGGGCCTACCACCATCTTTTAAAAAGCATCATAGTTCAGTACCTAGCAAGCATGCACTTCACACCAGCAATAATCACGGTTGTTTTTGTTTATATTATACAGGTTAAAATTACCATTTTTTTTTTTCTTCTTTTAATTAGAAAAATACATTAATATTAAGCATCGAAATCAAAAGAAATGCACAGGTGAAGACTAGCTAAATAACGCCATCTAATGGAAAAACAAAAAACTCCAACATGAATATGAAATGTCAACTTCAAATATGTAGTAATATACAAAGTAATATGTAGATGGCGTTAATATAAGACAGTAAATTAATTCTACAATATTATCACCGCTTACAAAAAAAAAACAATTTAATAAAAATGTTTATAAATTATATTAATTTTGTTAAGCTAAATTAAAGTATCCTCCGATCTAATATATTCTCCGATGTCCGCCTGATGAAACGCAATGGTCGCCAAGGGATCTGCATGTCTGCAGTCAGCAGTCGATCTCGCTGCTACTCCGAAGCCTATTGGGATATCCGACATGGTGTTTATAACGACACCTTGATGTTTGGGAGTATTTTCAGTTATTCTGCCCAGACCTGCAATTAATACACCAATTTTCATCATATTGATTATAGTCCTATATTATAAATTTTTTTACCTATATTTATATTGAGTTCAGTTCACAGCCAAAGCAGGTGTAATTTAAACAGAATTTTGTATAGTAAAAACCAACATACAAGCTGTAAGGCTACTTCATAATGTGGCCACTGCTATCCATCTTCAACACCAGGAGTGTTATTTATGCTTTGCTGCTCAAAGTCAAAACAGTTGACCCTCTTGTTTATACAAACAAGAAAGTCAATACTCTCCAATGGTAAAAATGATATATAACAATGACTGTTCTCAGTGCTTAGTTAATCACAATGTCCCATTTGTGAATATCTTTTTCACCTACAACAGAGAATTGTAGTGTCGGTTTAAGTGTATGTGTGATACTCACCGCTCTTAGTAACATGATGCCCATACAAGAACTGTTGCTCTGCTGATGGCTTGACCCATATCTTAAAAGGTGCATATGGAGCTATATATGTTAATGCAGTGATGTGAAGTCTGAATTTATTAGTTTTAGTGAACTTCCCAAAACAAGTGCCTGCTGATATTAAATGTTCTGGTTTCACTGTTTGGGCTAATTGCAATAAGCGCTCTGATATGTAATATACTCTGTCTTTCTTCTCACGGAAGCAGTATGTGCCATCCGGCCTGTCTATCAATAGTTTTACATTCACGCCAATGCTGGGAAACAACAAGAATAATATTATTATTCATTACAATAGTGTATTTAAAAAGAGATATAAAATATGTTATTATATTTTCTACCAAGCACTTTTCTATTTGTGTTAATACACAGAAGAAAAGAAACTAATACTTGCTCCATGAACAAAAATATTGTAAGGAAAATTGTGTCTGTGAGTTTTAAATTATCCTCTCAAAGGTATGTGAAATGGACTATGACTTTGGGAGAGGAGACCCAAGCTCTATAATGAAACAATTTTATCACGACTCGGAATGAAGGGTTCTCTGGGAAATCGTCTATTATAGTTGTTGATAAGTATTTCAGAACATTATTATTTACACACTATTTGATAACACTACCTTCACATAAGTAGTGCATTGAGTGTTTACATGAAAGTAATTGGGTTTCTCAAACCACAGAAACTTTTGTTTTTTATAACAGCTTTTAGTTATAGGGATTTATAAATAATAAACAAATAAAGCCTGCCTCAGATTACAATAACCAAACTTGATAGAAACTCTGGTGTCGCTCTTTACATGCAGTCACAACGCTTCTGCATATCAGAGATAACAATACATGAAATAATATTTGCCTCTCTAACCCATAAAAAGAATCTAGTACTAGTATACAAAGTACTCACTATTTTGTTAATTTTTCGAACAATATTCGAGTTCTTTGTTCTGATAGGACTTTCATTTTTGAAAAACGGTTTTTGTTTGGGCTACTTGTATTTAATAATCTTTACTTGCAGTTCGTAACTTATCTTACATTACAAAAAAGTTAGGTACCTAAGTTAAATGTTTTACCAATAGCACGTGCTTTTGAAGTTTATATTTATGTAATTTTGAGATTGACGTTGACAATTTCATAATAACGCGAATAGGAATGAGAACATATGAATGGAAGGTTAATGTCATTCACTACGTCAGTGTTGTCAGCTTTTAATGGTACAGAGGTGACCCGGTCCCATAAGTACCACTTGACCAAGACCTTTATATTTGTTTTACAGGGAGATCATGTGTAACGACATTACACCGTAGCAATCCTTAGATTAAAGAGTGATGTACGAGAGTGTGTCAGTACCATAAAGTTAATATACTAACGTGTCAGTATATCCACATCGATGGCTACATATACAAGTACTCTGTACATGTACGTGTACGACGAGCACTGCAATACTAACCATGTCTCGGTCGAACGAAGAGACCTGATTGCCATTAATATTTTCAAAAGTCACGGGTTACGTCTGCGACCATATCATTTATGTGTCAGATAAAATTTTCTTTGCTTCGAGTATTTCATTAGTGTATTCCCATTTCTCTGCATCACAAGAAATCTTAGTAGATTAATTTGTAATATTGATCCCCTTTTTAGTGATATCTTTAGTATTAACGAAAGTTACAAAACAATACAATTACAGATTACATAATAAACATTTTATTTTTATTTTAATTGCCGACAAACGAGGAGACGAGCTACATGATGGTAAATAGTCACATGGTAAATGGGCATGAGTAAGACCAAAGGTATCACTGATGCGTTGTCGGCCATGAAATAATAAGCTAAAACACAAGTACTAATTCTCAAGCTCCCAGCCGGAACACGACGAGTCGTTTAGCAGCTGATTCAAACTAGTAACTAGTAACTAGGTGGTAACTAGCCAGGTGGACTTCAAATAAAGATAATAATACCAGTAATAATATTAATGACTTAATAATAATACTGATAATATAATGCATATAATGCTTATGCGAAGCAAACTAGCTTCTGTAGCCTCTTACGATACCGTGTTCTGTCTATATGAAATTGGATGGAGTATTCTAAGCCACCCCAATACAGCTAACATTATATAGATATTTTCTCTATGGAAGGAAAAAATTAAATGAACGTCTGTACCAAAAATTAATACAATTATACTCTTTACCAATTGAAAGTTACAAAGAATACTAATAAAACCAAGCAAATCAATTTCCTTACATAAAAAATTAGAATCATAGTTCAATACCGTTTATGATCGTCGTAGTACTGACTACTTTTTATATACAGGCACAAATATAGTCTGTGGTAGGCACTGAAAGTCGTCATTGTAGATATTACATACTCTTTAGTCGTAACAATAATGAACGATTGAGTTGTTATCTAGATAATAATGACCCAACTCCATTTATTGACTATGTTCATTGATCTTTTCATTCAGTTAATTCAGTCGATCATTCTATTGTACTCACTTACCTCTTGGTTGAAAGAGACGAAGAGGTAAGTTTTTATTGTTTATTGTATTTTAAAAACATTTTCTTCACATACAACTTGTCTTATTAAATACGCTACATTTGTTTTATGTTTTAATAATAGGCTTATATTAAAAGTTCTATAAATCAAGCCGCCTGATTGTTAAGTATAACATTAAACCTTGAAACAAGTGATCTTCTATTCACGTGATGACAATAAAACATTATTTTGTTTTAAGTTTAATCTTATTTATTATTGTATACATGGTCCCTGGTATATGGTGTATGACTATACAAACTTGATAACCGTAGACAGGTCCTGTGCCTATTTTATTCTACGAAGTGCATTAATAATCCTACAATTTCTTTCTTAAGTTGTGAATTGTTAAATGTATGTTATACACCTACCGAGTTTAATAACTTTGTACTTTATAATAAAACTTATAACCCAAACATTACGGTCAAGGTCTTGTTCAAGTTGCAAAAACAGTTTCTTTCAATTTCAACTAATTAAGCATAACGCAAACAAATTTTCAGATAGTTCACCGCTTCATTCTCACCTCATCACATTCAGTACGCTGAACTTGTTAGCAGTACAATCAAACGGATTTGGATTTAGTGTAATAAATTATACATTTTTCCGATCGTAGACAACAATTTTATTGACTGAATATATTCCTCTTCTATTGTCCGGTAGACTACTTTTCTGAAGTTGGGAAATAATTCTTATAATATCATGTACAATGCAGGGGTTAAATGCGATGCGAATGGCTACATCTACGTGAAAATGTAATGGCCATATGTTTGACGATTGACGTCACTGCTACTTGCGGTATATGAATAGAAATGTAATGCTCATAAAACGCACAAATTCTAACAAATCGAATAAATTATCGGTTTCAATTGAACTATTAATCGATTTAAAACTGTTATGCAATAGCTGATGTCACGACGGAGACGGGTAGTTTACGTAGCGTTTGCAACAGGTATAAACTGGAAGCTGGGTGGTTTTTTCAATGATTATTTATAGTTCATGTTTATCTCCGTAGAGTATATCTACAAAACATGTTTTCATACTGGCCGTATTTGGGTGGCCTAGAATACTCCCCCCAGTACCGTGCTGGCAGAACAGGGTGTCATAAGAGGCGACAGAAGCCAGCCTGGTTGGTAGTAGGGCTTCGCATAAGGATTATATTATCAGTATTATTATTGAGTCATTAATATTATTACTGGTATTGATACCTGTCCGTGATGTCTGCCTGTCTAGCTACCACCGTCCTGCTTAATTCAGCCACCAAACGACTGGTGTTCCGGCTGGGGGTTTGTGAGCCAGTACTATTTAGTTTACCTTCTTCTCATTTCCTGGCCGACAACGCATCAGTTATACCTTTGGTCTTGCTGATGTCCATGGGTGACGGTGACCATTAACCATCGAATGAATGAAATAATATTTCTTCGAAGTTTGCTACTTCCCGAGACGTTCTCACAGGTACTTAACACTGTAACTTTTAAAAGATTTTCTGTAACATATATCTGCCTATTAATATGACCCCTCCCACCATTTTGATTGCAACCGCACCAGGTTTTAATTTCCATCTGAACAATAACTTAATAGTAAAAACAATATGAAAAAAATTGGAGTCTTAATTACTAACACCGAGCGTACCATTAAATTATGACGATGATGTAAAGTTCTGCCACACCCGCCGTCGAGCCCAGAACGCTTCATTACACTTCTACTAATTATTAGATCTGTTGAACAACACGCAAAGATTGGATAACTTTGTTTAATACTACTTAATTTTTAATACTGTTTAGTTATACTGCGTTTCGATTCAAATAAAAAAATAGAATATACTAAACAAGTATTATTGATTATGCCTCTACCGCATCAGAATATATGTTACTGGTATAACACAAAGAGCTACATTAAACTTATTATTGCTAGAACAATAAAATAATAATAATAATAATATAATCGTTTATTTCTTCACCATATATACAATAAGTGCTATAAATAATGGGATGATATATCTTTAAAACTAAAGTATTTATGGAAGCTGGTTCAAATACGATATTTAAAACCTGATGTGTCACAGAACTTGTATTTATTTAATTGTAATAAACTATTCCAAAAGAAACTGTAAATAGATAAAAGTGAAAACCAAAATGTGAGAAAAAATTTAACTGTTATAATGCACTCAGTACGAGTTTGACTACCCCATCGCCCAGGTGGTATGGTCCATACCTGCCGAGCGAGCGACAGATCAATGTTTGTTCTCGGGTCATGGGTGTTTGTAATGTCATATTTGTGTATGTCCATGCCACCCGCAACACAGGGAATCGTAGTGCTGGGTTGTGAGTGTGTGTGTGTGTGTGTGTAAAATTTTATTATTTATTTAGTACTGCCATACTTAATAGAAAAGTTGTTTAATTATTCACATACATACATTAATCAGAAAAACAACATAATTATAATTCTTCTTTCTTTTTTAAATAATTTAACATCACAAGCCTGTCAAATCCTTATTCTAATCTATTACAATCCGTCGGCGTACATGCTGGACATGTAGCTTTTAACAATATTATTAAGTTTATAATTATTGTTACATGTCTGGACGCACGGGTTCGTGAAAACGCCAAAATAGTCCCGTAAAATCTTCATTACGCTGGTTGTAACAACACACTCCAACACTAAATAACGGTCGCAGTCACCATCGTTGATTGCAGTGTGTGGCTTCATAGTGAGATCTCTTCACTTTCGTATTCGAAAACCGAATGACCTGCGATACAAAAAGGTGACTTCCTACTCGGCGCGGTGTGCGCGTACGGAGGGAGAGATGACAAACCCCGCTCTTTAGCGGCCGGCGGTGCCCTCTTTTTATTGCTTCACAGGTTTTCCAGAATTATCTACGCCTACCTAGTCAATTAAATAATCCTCGGATAACAAGACAACAATAGATGACGCGGAAAGTAAAAAAAACTGTTATGCGATATTCGGTGTTATGAACAAAACATAAGAGTCAGTTGCCAAATGTGCTCGAGGCGCTTCTTATCTGTTAGCCGGTATCTTATGTGTCATCTATTATTTTCCATGGAAGTTTCGTGAAACACTTAAAAACACACGAATTACCTTAATTAAGAACTGACCAAATTTCCCAGACTCATCCCCGCACGAGTGTAATTTTCAAATATCAGCCAACAAAAAATTATTTATTTACATTATTTATTTATAAAAATTTATTATTTACATTATTTATTTATATTCAGAATTATTTACATGGGTGTCCACCAAAGTATTCTCCATTTATTATTAGTATTATGCCTAACAAAAGGTAAAAATTTAGTAGTTCTGGTTGTTAAGATTATATCATAACAATTCAAATATACAGTAACAATTAAAAAAAAAATCAGTCCTACCTTACGGACGGGGCCATGATGACGACACATTTAGCGAAGGTGCGGCTGCATTCCCAAATTGATTAGTTGCCGTTAATTGTTCTTCCCGCCCTTGGGTGCTTGTTCTAGTTACTTATTTTTAATTTCATTATTCATAATTGTGACCTGTTTGTTAATAAGTTGTTATGTGGAAACATATTTGTCAAGGACGAGAGGAATAGATATGATCAACCTCTAAATGTGATTTGACAATTCATCCATGTGCCTGTGGAGGTTAATTGCTGAATAATTTCACTCACCTCTTAATTCTATACCCTTCCGTTGTCCCCTTCAAGCCCCTACTTGCTGTGCGTGCTTTGCCAACGTGAACAATTGCCGAGAACATGTTTCTAAATAATTATCGATTCTTCAACCCATCCAAAGCCAATTCAAGCTAATTCTGTGATCCTAGTCCATTAAATGTACAACATACACATAACGTGATAAATTCGAATCTTTTTTATAATTTGGAATTCCAGCTTGATCTTATAACTACAGCTTTTTCACTGATAGGCTTGGGTTTCCTATGAGAGGGTTCAAGAACATAGTCCACGGCGCTATCTATTTGCGAATTGGCAGACTTCACGCACCTTCGAGAAAATTGTGTAAAACACTCATTAATTCTGGTACCCTCGCGATGTTGTCCTTTCCCATACCAAATTATAATAGATTTTTAAAGCGATTATAACACTGAAAAATTTGAACTAAATGGAGAACTGGAACCCGGTCACCCGTTGTGGGAGACCGACGTTCATACCACAGGGCAATTTCCGGTTTACAAACTTGCGTACTAATTGGAACTTGGTTATGCTGCTGAGTTAGTGCTATGATATTATTGGATTTAGAAACTGTGAAGGTAAAACACAGCAAGGTCATTTCATCTTAAGGAATTCACTGTACATGTACTTTATACATAAGGAAATTTGTTAATTTATTTTGTAACACTAGAGATATCGTCATCGTTAGCCTTCATCAGTTGGACATAGTGCTGTCTTAAGGTCACAGAACCCGATCTTCTGCTCTTCGTTTCCAGATGCTGCCCGCTGGGCGCTGCTTTGCGTACAAAATTTACCAGGGTAAAACTAAATGCCTTATAACATTCTCTACTAGATTGCCTTGGGTGCTAGTGAGAAAATAGCAAAGGGGCATAAAAATTAGATCTAAAATATATTTAGAAATTTAATTCAGAATACTAAATAATTTGAATTTAACATTAGCATTTTATCATAACGAATACTATATATCGCCCATATTTCAAGTCAAAATTTGTCGTTGTTTAATTTGACTCACTATCGACAATCCCTGGACAGATTAGAACAGATAAAAAATTTCATTAGAGAAAGTTTCATAAGTTTCATAAAATAATCAAAGACGAAATCTTTTCCTAACGACGGCAAAAATTGAAAGTTTCCTTATAATATTAAATGTATCGTTAAAACATGTTGTTGTTTAAAACAACTTATTTTCTACGCATACTCACCTCACATTGTACACGCTTAATCTTATTATACTTACTTCATTCTGCGATTTGACCCATAATAATGTTTACAAAGCATTTAAATTTTAATTTGTGCAAGTCATCCGATAAAAAAATTGTTCCAAATCGTTTCCCTGAGCAACTCCATGTCGCGGAAAGTACAACCACCTCAGATCTGCGCAGCTGACTCATTGAATCTTTGTTACAGAGTAAACAAACAGATTGACTGCACTCGGCGTTCGCTCGCCACGAGGTGAAGACGGTTTATTTTGAGAACGTTTTTTACTTTACCTTAACTGAGTGTTGACGATGTCTTCAATAAATTACTATCCGAAGAACTTCCACGCTAATGGTTGGGGCTGGCACAGGACCAACGCGGCTGCTAAGGCAGTACAGGGTTTCTTGACACGGGAGAGGGATGGAGAAGGAAGTTCCGAACCGCTCATCGGCAATGGGGGGAGGTTGTATCCAACGCTGCCCACTGAAGATGACACCGAGTTCAGGACTAATATGAAACTGTATCCGGCGTTGCCTGCTGAGGAGTATGAAAATGGTGCCGTAGAAGAGGTGGTGGAGGAGGCTTGTGCGTCTATCAACGTTAATGCTGTGGTGAGTTCCAACTTTTAAGTTTCAATAAATCATGTGATCTGTATAGTTTATATACAGTATAGTACCGCATTAATTCATGTACTGTCCTAGAGCTGGTTCGTGTATACGTATGAAGCGAATATGTTTATTTACTTAACGATTAAATAGCCAACGTTACGTTGATAAAACTTTATGATAAATATATACTTTTAGCAAGTTCAATATTACACTTACTCCAAAACTATTTAAAATATCGCAGATAAAAATTAATATTGTAATTATAAGGATGGAAGATGGGTTTAATGTCCTCGATTGACCTTTTAATATAGCATGAAAGACAAAAACTTATATTTACTATGAAATGTATTTAGTAAAACACATGAATACAAAATGAAATTTAAAGTAATATTATAAATACTTACAGTGCAGTTCGTTTGACAAAATACTATCTCTCGTATTTATACGCGTGTCTATTTCATATGGCCTTGACTTTGTCCGCGAAACAACTTCACTGTTACTGCTGTTTACTTGACAAAAAATGTAATGGACGAATAATGTTCAAGTCAAGTATCAGTTCATAAAATACTCCAGATAACAGGTAAAGCGACCTTGAATTAGATAATACCATGAATTTAATAAATCGGTTTATCTATATTAAACAGTTAATAACTTGTTCTTTACGGCCGCGGTCCGCCTTGACCAACATTTGAGTATTTCATACGCCCAAAAGACCCAGTAAATAAATAAGGCTTAACTTGTTACACTTAAGTTGTTAATTATTATATATTTAATTATCTTTGTATATAAAATTCTTCTGTATAAGTGTATGTCACAGACAGTCCTAAACGGTTGGGCCGACTTTGATGACATTTATTGTCTGTTTAAGTGGTTTATGGTTTATCAAAAGTAAAAGTATTCATTTTTTTTTATTATTTACTTAAAATATAATGGAATACTTAACATATAAATAATTACTGTTGGCTGATCTACTCTATACGTAACCCAGTACAACTCACATCCTCGACCTTCATATATTTATATGACCAGATCATAATATTTAAGATTTCTAAA
>DWPT01005352.1:0-12303 GCA_018251895.1 Agathymus mariae mariae
AGTCATTAATATCATATAAAATTGTCTATTTGAAAAATACGAGCACTTTCAACTACAGCATTAATTCCCTTTATTAAATAGAATTTCTGTATTCAAGGGGTAACGGCGTTTAAGGTAATCTTGAATTACGAAATTTAAATTCAAATGAAATTCAATTAATTCGAGTAATCCGCGTCACGATGCGTACTATGCTGTAAGAAGTGAGGCATTAAATTGGAATATGTGTTGCCTTTTTGTTCCATCGTTGAAGTTTATTTTACGATAAGATTGCTTGGTTTCTGAACTTTGTGCTTTATGAGTGCCAAATTACCATTATACTGTACCATAATGTTACCATATTAGTAGGTAACGGTGCCGACATTTAGTACCTGATTTAACAGAACCTGTATAGAATCACTTTCATATCTTTAATTTTTCACCGCAATCTATTTATTTTTAGTTTGTGTAAATATGTATTTATTTTCATGTGTGTGTTTCATTTCATCTTTATATATTTTTAGTCTCACAAATTAGTATATAAATTTTATTATCCACCTGCCACCTGACCCATGTTCTTGCTACTACTACCCAGGCTTGACTGACCGTGAAAGCCAAAAGGAATGAAATCCACTCTTTGTAAAATCAAGGTTTAACGATAGATAAATTTTCTTAGTAGAAATTGAAATTTGATACACATGCATGTAGATTTCAGTTATCAAAGCAGGGGCGCATAGTGTAAATAAACGAATTTTGATTCTGGGCAGAGAATACGGCGTGGACAAATGTATATTTTATAATTTTAAAATACGTGAAATTACATTAAATATAAAAGTTATAAAATTTTAATGTACATTTTGCCTTATCCCAAAAATTACTGAGCCGGTAATAATTATTATTTGCTTATATATATTGTATGCTATATGTATATAAGGGGGATGAAGCTTCTTATGACAAGCTGCCAAAGAGCTTTAAGAAGTTTTAAGGGCTCCAACCAGCTTGAGCCCAAGCCAACCTCCCCAGCGGAACAAAGGTCGACGCTATGGGTAGACGGTTCCTTCTGTTGGACGTCAGTGGCCTCTGCACCATCTAGATCAATCCCGACGGGCCTTGCACGGAGGTAGCGGTGATTTTGCCCGCATTGTTGTCTACCACACTTCTTCCAAAACCTACTGTGAAATGTTTCAAACGTGTTTCGGACGCAGTGTCGGAGAGCCAGTAATAGCGCAGATCTTCTGCTTCATTTTTGGTCGATAAGATGTCAGTGATGCCTACGTGTTACTGATGTACATGGGCGGCGGTGACCAATTACCATCGGGTGGCTCGTCTGCTCGTTTGTCGACTAGTTATATAAAAAAAAATTAAAAATATGTATTACTTATAATTTTACAATAAATTTAAATAGATATCTTATGTATAGGTGAGGGTTAATGTTCAATAATGAAACTCCTAATACATTGCTACGGACAGCGGAAAGTAATCGAATATAATCTATAGTAGACAGCCCATTCACGGATTGTGTTCAGATTTAATCAGTTCTTAATAATAACAGGGGAGTAGCAAATATTAAATTACATATATTTAATATATTTTTTTCACTAATATTAAAAATTATATGTACATAGTCGGAAATAAAACACTATAAAAAGTGTGTAAAAACTATAATTCTGTAGGCCATTTTATATATATAAACATTGTATTATCAAAATATGTCAGTGTTCTCGGCTACTTATGATGTGGGATTCTTCAAGAGGAGAGTGAATAGGCTTTTAAAGTTAATGCGATCAATAACTTAGACTTCATCACCACTTACCATCAGGTGGGATTGTTGTCAAGCATTAACTTATTGTATGTAAAAAAAATCAAAATCCGTGTATAAAACGAGCTTTGTCCGGTATGTAGAATGTGTCCATCTGATTTAATTTGCTAGGTCGGAGTCGCAGCTGCATTTTGCCTTTCGTAGAACGTACAGGCATTACATGACGAGATGATAGAACCTGGAATTTATTATTAATTACTAAGTTTCGCTCGAAGCAAATTACTAATGAAGAATATGAGAGGTACGTTTGGCGGGAAAACATCAGTCAGTCAGTTCGACGTGAACGGGTTTTCCAATCGAATCTTTCACTGAAAGTAACCGTCAAGCTTAACGTCATAATATTTTGTGAGCTTTCATACGAAAATACATATATGCAAGTTTAAATTTGTAACTTTTTCATTAGATTCTCCAAAACTTTATTTCATAGAAACTTTGTTCTGACAATTGCGAAAATAAAAATAAGTCAGACAAATCGGTTGGAACGTTCTCAACTGATGATCTTTCATATCTGAAGCAATTGAAATCTATTCAAATAGGTGAATATTTATATTTCTTGAATATAATGAATTTCTATAATGTCGTTGTCGTCAGCGTCAAATAAATAAATAGGGTTCTAATGGCGAACAAACTAGGAGAAAGAGCAATAGGTGTGGTTAAATTCAGTACTTGAAGTGATGTGAGGAGAAAAAGGGGAGTGGTACAAGTTAGCCGGCGAGAAAGTACACATTGGAGAGAAATCCAAAATATTTCGATTCAAACTTTTTTGACTTCATTTATTACTTAATAATTTAAACTTTCCCTGACCGTATACTTTGTGGCAGTGAATGAACGGGTGGCGTAGTTTATGGAGATATATTTCGAAAATAAACTTTACGTTCATGTTTTAAAAATTATAGAAGTTAGCCATTTTCAATGAAGGACTTGAATTATCTTAATACAGTAATCAAGATTTAATGTATTTTATATCGATGTTGCCTGTCAGGAGCAGACAACAATGAAAACAATCTATATTTTTGGACGATAATATTGGTGTACATTAAAGAATGATCACACGTCTCCAGCATGACGGTAGGATTTTGTACTTGCTAGTTAGTTCCGGCAGTTTAGGATGAACTCTGTAATGTTTTATAAAACTTTGGTTGTAGCATCGGAGAATCACTTAAAGCTGGTTTTAAGGCAATGAGTCAATGAAGGAAACCATTGGTTTTCAGATGTCCATGGGTAACCACTTCCAATTGTCCTTTTGAAACCACCTACAATGCTTTGTGTGCTTGTTTGTTAGCCTGATAGTCGAATATACAAGTTTTTCATATGTTGTTATTATAAGGTGTATTGTATTGTATATTTGTATAGTATATACTACTCACACTGCTTTGACGAGTATTTCTATCATTGTTAAGTTTGCTTTGTAAATCATCAAGTTTGTCTTGATAATACTTTCTTCTGTCATAACTTAAACGGTCATATGTATTCGAATCGATTTTTGCATAAATATTATTGTTAATATTAGTATCATGTTTGTTATCTCTGGAGACACTGTAATTATTATCTGTATTTCTAATCGAATTTTGGTCACGTTTGATAAGTCCACTATCATCGTAAACATTGAGTTTATTGTCCCCAAAAGTGTTCTTCTTCAATGTTCTTTTATTAATGAATTCATTAATAGCTGGCAATTCGTAATTAAGCACATTATCAAATATTTCTGTATTATGGGCCTTGTCGTTTGCATTTATTTGAATTGGCTGGAGTTGAATGTCGTATTGTTTGTCAACAAGTGTATTATATATTTTGCGGAGTCTCGAATTGAATATTTCTTTATCTGTTGAATCAAGTTCTATATGCTTCACTTCTTTTTCTAAATTTTCTAATACATGCATAACTTTTTTATTGGAATTGTTATTCATGTGCATTGTAACAAAATCTTTTATTTCCTTTGTCAAGTTCAAATCATCGTTACCGAAACTTAGTTTTGAGTTAGTATTCAGGATTTCTTTATGAGGAGATGAAACTTTACTTTTCTTTATGAGGTTATTTACAAATACATGTTCATGAATTTCCGTTGACGAGAGCGGTTCGTTTGAAGTATATTCATAACGGGGATGCTCATTAAAAGTATTTGATACGTGATTTCGCTTCTTATTCAAATAACTTTTGAGAAGTTTCTGAACGCTTGAGAAGTCTTTTCGGGGTGCGACATCTTTTTTAATATCCTTGTCTAGAATCCGATACGACACTACAACTTTTCTCGTAGGTAATTGGAATTTTTCAGCTCTTGAAAATATACTTTGTTTAACTGGAAGCTTCTGAAAAAAGAATCCACTTCATAACGCTTTGTGAAATTTATAAGCTTATAACGTATACTGGAAATTTAATCTAGGAATCATGGCAATGAAATTGATCCCTTGTACATCTAAAAAACCGTCTTCAAGAATTAATTGAAAACACTAAGCGGATTTCTAGTATAACGCTAGTGTAACCAATTATTTAGTGGTTCATATATTTATTGTTATAAAATCTAACCGTTAAGTTATTTTACGTGTTTTAGTTACTGGAAAGGCGTATAACGCGCAGATTTGTCGCTGATGGTAACGCGTATGTGACGCTCATGGTATTGTAGCTCTTATCGGCGAAGTTCCCTTACTATCATGTGCCTCATCTGCTTATTTGGTAATTGTTACAATAAAACTAATAAATACAATATTAATTAAAGTTTTGGTCAAATTTAAGCTCACTACTTTAAGTTACTAAATCTCAGTGTTTAAGTTACGGAATGTTAATAAATATTTCTCCAAAATTATTCAACAAATTCTATCAATGTTCGCCATAATATTCATTAGCAATTGAAAGACAGATTTTCTGTTTTTCTCTTTTTATCTAACTTGTTGACAAACGAGCAGACGCGTCACCTGATGGTAATGAGGTCACCATCGCTCATAGATTTCAATAACATCAAAAGCATCACCGAAGTGATCCGTTAGAAAATGAAGCGGGGTTTCTCTTTATTTATTATCCTATACTTTATACCTTCGATTTACGGAGGCATGCGAGCAAATGATTACGTAGTATATTCGATAAACATTGTAGATATACCTATTAGTTTTATTCATTATCACAACTTTTCATTCGATCGTAACTTAAACAAAGGTTTTTAGCTCAAACTTTTCCAGCTGCGATTTTTTTTTCTATTAGCTGCAATACGCAAAACGTGACTCGCGGGGAGATGTTGAGACTATAATAAGGAAACTGCAGTGTCTCAAATGTCACGTATTGGTTGTTTTAATAGTATTTGCATTCTTTTGTAAATCCTATGAGATAAAGTACACTCCAGATACGCAAGCAGATTGAGAGACCTGTGCTGTGTATATCTAATTCAGAAGTTACATTGAACCCACTACGCTATCACAGTTCACTTAATTCAATAAACTTACTCGTGGAACGTGACTCAACGCTGGAAGGTTAGATTTAATATAATGAGGTGGCCTGTTAGACGGTTTTCGCTTTTTCAATCGTCGCTGTACTACAGAAGACGTCGCTCTGGAATACAAAATAGAAAAAAAATTGTTGAAAATTTGCATTTAACTTTATAAATAACGTTTTGAATGTTCCCGTAGGAATTATAACAATGAATGTTTTCAAATTATGGAACTCTAAAAATCTATGTCTGAAAGGTTATAACGAGGATTCATGAAACCATACAGTAATAATTTTAAGGCAGTTGTTTAAACATATTGAATGAACATATTTGCTTCCTTGAGAGCTAAAGTCCTAAAGATAAGCAGAGATAAAGTGAGCGAACGTAATTAGCTATTTTTTACATATAGCGGTTCTCCGTGAAAGAATGAGACATACATATTTAAAATGTTATTTTTAATACTCCATCTTATCTCCTCGTTAATCGATACATACAATCTATTGCGTTTAACCGAAGGAATTTTTACCATGCCTGTGGTTCAACTGCATTCAAACATTTTGGGTAAGCTCAAAGGACTAATTATCATATTTCAATGATCAAACGCGGTATAACCACATGGTAATGTAACATAAATAAAAGTGAAGCTTTGTAGGATCATCGGGAGCATTACATGCACAATTTCTAACGTGAAGCAAATTGCTTTATACGTATGTTATGGGTTAAAGCAGGGAGCAGGAATTTCCAAAGTGGTTCATATCCAAGGGGTCAATAAATGAAAACAGGTTTTGGGGGTCGATGAGGTCTAAAATCGACCGCTGTTAATTATAATTAACATAAGTTCATATTTGGAACTTTCAAGATATTAGGTGTTTGTTAGGTGTTTTGTTTTTTAGGCTTTTGGCTTGAGGTCTAAAAATCGACCAATATTAATGTTACATTCTTTGTTTTGTTACTCTTACAAATTATAGAAGTGATAGCTTTTGTCGTCTTAGGGAAGTAAGGTTCGAATGCTGCACCAAATTTTGTAAAGTTATGTAAATATACGTAATTAATATCATTAGCTTCGGTGAAAGGAAAATCGTGAAATTTGCATGCTTGAGATATGTCTCAGAACAATGTGTTGTTCTATAGGGTTGTGTGAAAGCCCTGTGAGAGGGGAGCTTAGTCTAGCAATGAGATGGAATGGTGATGCAGTAAATTATATTATTGTGATATCTTGTTTTTGTACCGTGCAACAGCGGGCCCTTTAAGAAGTTCGGTGAGTTCATTAAGGCTGTGCGGCTGTAAAAGACGAAAAATACAAAAAATATATTGACAGTCCAACGTTTGTAATATCTTAATTTATGGTGAGGGCTTTTCATGTAGATATGTATTTAACACCCGTAGAGAATCCCATGCACGATATAATGTGGCCAGCGGTTTATATACAATATAAAATCCCCTTAGATATTGTAACGTTGTTTAGAAAATCCCTTAAATGTCAAGTTAGTCAAGACTACTTGCAGTATGATAGTTGATTATGATAGAGAATCAAATTTTGTATAAAAACTATTACATTCTCTGATGGAGTTTGTCAAAAGGAATCCCCTAAATGTATTTTTGTGGTCATGTTAGCAAGTTAAAGGCATCTTAAAATTTAATCGAAACAGTTTACATTTCGTCGAGCTAGTTTACTTAGTGAGAATTATAATAACAACTTACTCCTAAGGTTTGTGCGTTCATATTATAGTTTTCATATTTATTATACATTCCCGGTGTTCCGATGCGAAGTGATTGGTTGCTGAAAATACAAAAAAAGCTTATTAAAAATGTCTATTAAGTTCTCAAATACTGTTCTAGGATCGTGATGGGCATTCGACCTATATTGGGCGGCCGAACTGGACCTATGCCTATTGAACCGGAGCACGGTCAGCACATGCGTGCGCTGGCAGGGGAGTCGATCGTGGATCTTTGATATATATATATATAGGAGTTTAATTTGATGATTCTTCTTCACGAAAAATCGACTTAATGTAATGTCACATATCAAAATAAGCATTTTCTGTAGGTATGTAATAATATTGAAATCTGTTTTAGGTACCTAATTTTGAATTCTAAGGTATCAGCAAAACTATTGGAGATATCTGAGTATTTCAACAGGAATATAAAGTCCAAACTTCGGAGTAGGTACTAGATAGTGTAATAGGAGATTAGCTGCACTTTTAAATGCGTCCCGTGAATGGTTTACATGGGACTGAATTAAAATAACATGGCTGCCAAAATTTGATTGTCTTACACCGAAGCTTTTGCGCAGGTTATTTTATTTTAAATTAGTTTTATGGATGTCAAACTGATAATGTTTTTAAGCATATCGTTAAGATATTTTTTCTCGAAGCAAAGTGAGGACGGGTTGCTAACACGTAATAAAAATTACTAACAATAAAATAGTTTCGTGTGAGATTGCTATTTATTAACATAAGGCGTAGGTTTGCTGAAGCGAAGCGAAGATTATTAGCAGTAAAATACCAATACCTTGAAGGCAGCAGTTCATGTGGAGGAGCATCTTCCACGGTGAATATTGGTAATAGAACAACTGATTGTTTGCAACTGTCATCGGAGCAGTAACTAGTTGGTACATGAGCTGAAAAAATGAGATATGTTTAAAATACGACCAGCAACGCGTTGGTGAAGCTTTTAGCGTGTATGGATATGACCATCACCGATCCCTTATCTGGTTTCGGGGAAACGGCAGTAGAAACAAAAATTAAGTGCATTAGCGTACTTGCAAAATACCTACATAATTCAATGATTTTGAATTTGATCACGTGGTCCGTCTATTATATAAGAGTCTATTACAAGAAATAATAATAAATATTATTTCCCAATATTAATATTGCATATTTAACAAAGCGTATTTTCAATCAAAATTTACTAATTTAAAAGTTTTTTACTATTCTTGTTGAAGCCTTGAGATGATATTAAGATGTTTATTAACGCAATGAACCCAAAACAATATCATTTGTGCTCGCCAATTTCAGCTACGGCTAAACCGAATTCGAGAGGGTTTTCGTTACTCCAAGTAAGCGTCACTTAATATTTAAAGATCATTTCATTTCAATCCGTCCATAAATAAAAAAGTTATGAATTGATATATGTATTTCTAATTCGTGGAACGAGAAAAACCCAGTCCTAAAATATTGCTGGTGCTATTTCTATACATAAGGCGTAGTTTTTCTCAAGCGAAGCGAGGACAGTTTTCTAACCTTAAAATATAAGTATTAGGGTCTCTGAATAAGAGTACAAACTGTACTTACGTATTGCAGGCTGTTTTCGGCTTTCAAAGCACAAACAGTCCGCGTCTTCATCGTAACCTTCAGGGCACCCGCATCTGATGGTGTACCCGATCTGGGTAGGAGGTGCTGTCGTGTACACAGGTCGTCCCGCTGCAGGTTTGGCTGAATAGTTGCACACCACCTGGACTGTTGGTTTGAAAACATGTCTTAGCCATTGAATGAAGATATAGGAGGCCACGCCCACAACTGATGGGTCAGTCAGTCAGCTGCGTATCAGTAATTAATATTTTCACTTGTCTGATGAGGGATTACATTACGAATAACTTGTACGTTTGAGAATTCTGCATGATGTTCTGAAAGCTATGACAACTTTGTGAATACATAATGAATCAATTGTATTATTATAATAAGGCTTAAAAAGGAAAGTTTTAAAACCGTGTTGTAAAGGTTAACAAAAAGCGTTCAAACATCTTGAAACTGTTTAATAATCAAACAGTCCGTGTCGCTTCGTCGACATCAGTTCAAACACAAACAGGCTTTCCGAGCTGCTCTGTTTATTTCATTTCATTTACTTAACTACGACAATACAGTGTGATAGGAATAAAGTGACGAAGAAACAATCATTTTAAAGAAGCTGTGCGGATATACATGACTGTCAATTCGAAACCAATAATCCAATCTATTCTAAACTTTTTCTGTTGTATAATCTGTTCTTATTAATAATTTATTAAAATTAAATTTACGATAATTAATTAACTAATAAATGATGTTAAGATATTTTTGTGAGACTTTGTAAGGGCGGACGGTATTTAAAGGCTATATATCACGTATACACGGAAAATTGATTGGTGAACTCGAACGAAGTCGGGGCTGGGTATTAGAAACTAAAAAAAAAAACAGAACAGTAATCTTAACGTTGCAGGAAAACATAAATGAAAATATTTAGTAACAGATTATTCAAATTTAACTCGACATTGAAGAAACCCTGAATATTTTTATAGCATTGATACCTATCCCACACGAGTTCAACCCGTTTCGGGCTTCAACTGTTTTTCAGTTTTTTCAATTGAGTACAATGAAATTGGAAGTGCTAATTAGATTGCAATGCTTTAGGATATTGGTATAATTGATACTTCAATGAACGATCAACACAGATAAGCCAGACGCGCACCACAAACAAAAGAAGTATGTCTTGGCCGCAAGTATCAATGGAACCCTTACACTCTAATTCGTATCTAATCTCTTTCTATCTCATTTATACATATATATATATATATATATATGTATAAATGAGATACATTTTCTATTCAACACCATGCAATTGCTTTTTTATTTTAATGGTTCGAATCATGGTTACTAAGCATGAAATTCCTGTTGACTTCACAATTTCCCCAACCACCAAACGAGGCGTACGTGCTCTAACCGAATAACAAATAGAAAATTTACTAGCGAGTGAATTTACCATGTAGCTTTTTGTTCTCACAATCGTTTGTTTGAGTTTAATATGTAAAAATCAAAACGATTTAAGTTATTTAAGGAAAGTGTAGAGCACTCCATGTAACGAAATTTTAATTTTTTGGTCCTTCAAGCCAGATGTAATTAACAGAATGCAGTATATATTTTTGCACAGTTGACATTGTTTAATACCACGATCTCGCGTAATAAGCAGCTTTCACGCAATGTTCTCCATCAATATGGGTCCTAACATTACTGCCACTAGCAGAGCGATAGCAGTATAACGGACTATGTCGATGGTTTTTATGATTCTTACTCATATATTTTATAAGGCAACTACGAATAATAGTTACCTACATTGTAGTTGAGCGGTGAATTGTTGTCGTAGTATGCATATTGAGTGTACGCTGATATACCACACCCCATGTGTGTGGCTGGGCCGTAGACCATTTTGAGATATAGCTTTCCGTATTGACTCCTTGAATTCCTGGAAATTTAATGATAATAAGTTACCGTTGCATAAACAAAAATAGTCTGGTGGTAGGCACGGCAGTCCCGGTTTTTAATTCTTTCGGTGTCCTAATTTTTAAAGTTATATACGTATCACAAATTACCCGCAGTTCCCACTAATCTCGGTATTTAATGTGATATTTTCAAAAGTATGCGAAGTTTGCCAATCTGCTCTTGGTCAGCAACGTGGATTAGCACATTAACCCCTTTATAATGATTTTTAATTCGACACAACAATGTTAAAATGTTGTTGTCTATTTAAATATTTACCAATAAAATATGTTTGCGTGGGTTATAAAAATCCTCAGAACCGGTAAACCTTTACTTGTGATTTGATAGATCGGCGGAAAATGAGTGAATACGTTCGGAAGTATTTCTTTTTAATTGTTCACACTCTTACATACAGCTGCGTCATGCTCGGCTAAGGATTATCTTTGTCCTGTATTTTAAACCCTTGACTTTAAATGATAGATCTTGGTTACTTGCGATGTCTTATTTATATGGTAATTACTGGCAAATGAGCAGATGGGCGACGTACTGGTAAGTTAGAAGCGTACGACTTAGTTGGTAACCAATGTTTCAATATTGCAACTAAAATACGTTCTAACGTCTCACCGTTGATAGACGTAAATAGGCAACCCCCAAATTAAGGGACTGGCGCTTTCGCTGGCGTCAGCAGAGGGTCTCGCGTAGTCGAGTTGGGTGGGGAATCCCTTCCACATATTTAACCTTGAGCTTTAACTTTACTTACTGTTGGAAATCAGGATACCGTGTAATCATTTCTGGAGTAACATGGGCCTTTTGATTGTACCAAGTTTTCATAGTCTGTGTCATGGCGTAGTTTAGCTTCGAAGGCGTCAGATTGGAAGTGGTGAAATGGCTCTTGTTGGACACTGGCAGCCAATCGGGAAAGGTGAATCGAACGAGGCCTGTTGCCTGACCGGGATCGGGGAACCTCTCTTTAACAAAAACAATAAAAGTGAAATTTTTCAAAGCTCTCATGACAACTTTGCAAATGATCGTGTAGCCTAGTTTATAATGACCCTGCCTAGTTAGCCAATTGCTAATTAAGCTACGATTTCCGGCCATTAATAAAATATTCTTTTTTATCCACTACGCACGGAATCAGTGACGATCCTTCCACCAATCATTAATCGTGCCATTATTACGTTCGTCTTCTTAACATTAGACTAAAGTCTTCACTTTTATTTGTACTAACATTAATTACTTAGCTTGTAATTTACCTTAGACTGTAATCATTAGTAAACAAGCTCTCTTACCAATATTCCCTTCTAGTCTTAAACCATATATATATATATCTTTGTTGTTCCCAAACCCGTCTCTTTCTGATTATATTGATATCTTCCGCTGTATCTTTGGTCATAATAATCTTCAGACATATTTCTATTTCTTTTATAAACGAAGTTTTAGTTTAAGAAAAAGACATTTAATACTGGCCACGTAACACTCATAAATACGGTGAAAATGTAATTTTGAACATTTTTATTCATCAAATTATTGCCATGTCTGTATCATCATTGTTTTATACAGTCTTATAAATTATGCGATATGTAATTTTTTGATTTACAACTTTTACCACTCAATGCAGTAGGGATGTTTTGCAACTTTAACTGAGGTGACATTTATTTCATGAAATCTTATATTACTTGTGATATGCTTGTTTGAGTGTATATTTTGTTGGTGCGATAAAGCTCTTAAGCTCTCCAAAAGCCTTCGATTAGAATAATTTTTAATTAAAAGACAATGAAAAGATAGAAATTACGACCCAAAAACACCAATGCAAGGGTCGGCGAGGGACTAAAACAAAGTCTGAATCTATTATAGCCGGGATAGGA
>DWPT01005353.1:0-12302 GCA_018251895.1 Agathymus mariae mariae
TCTGTTTGCATTGCAGATGGATAATTCACGTTGTTATGTAACAATTTATACAACATCGGTGCATATTTGGTGCCGCTCGTGTTTCATTGCCAAGTTTATTTGCGGTTCTGATGAATGGCTCAGTCGGTTCAATTTCAATTTGTTTATCCAGTACCTGTGAGCTGTGGACAGCGAGGAACCAGAACCGGATGAAAAGTGGAGATTTTAATCCATTAATTTATTCTTATATAGCATTGAATTGAGTCGCAGGTCTTAACGCTGGAGTACTAGATAAGGAGCGGCTTGATTTACTGTTTCCTTGTTCGCTAACCCTTTGTAATGTTTCTTGTATTGCAGTTGACCATGGACGGTGACTTCCCATTACTTGACTCGTATACCCATTTCACTGATCGATGCCATGTCAGCGTTAACTAAATGATTATAAAGTTTAAAATGTGATAATAATTTTAGTCACTACAGAATATCTAACATTAATCTATAGACCATAGTACCGCAGAATATGGAATGATTTTGGCCTGTTACATTCAGGAGTCAATGTACTGGAGGTTTTATTGTATGAATTTGTCCTTAAAAGCTCTGACTCGATATGAAAATCAGAAATCAGTCCGAGTTTTCTAAAAATCCATTACCCAACTAATCCGATTAGCTCATTTACGTGCTATCGATTTATCTACGCTTTTTAAAAGCTGAAAATCAGTGGTGGTTTTATTATTTCGACTTCAAAATTTAATAACCATGTAGTATATTAAGTTTATCTATTTGCTCTGCTGTATGATGAAGGCAATTAGGAATATTATTAAGAATGTTATTATTATCAGAATGCTTAATACCTAATGAGTATGTGAAAGAAGTATAAGTAGACCATATTACCGCGCGAATTTAGACTTTACACAACATTTGTTAGTTTTAAACGAACCAGCATTTTTCGCGACGGTCAATTAACAGTTTGACAAGAGATAATAATATAAATTGGCTTCGATTTTTGTGAAAGGTTTTTTCTATGATATTGGTTATTTGTGATATCTCAATTGTGTATAAATTTATAACATAGTAACCAAATTATATTATTGAAGTCTCGTGGGAGTCTCTTTTATGTTTGTTCGTACTGTTATAAATTATAACAATATCAGGGCAATCAATTCAGTGAATGACATTTCTAATGTGTTATTTCGTTTCATTAATATCTAACACCTTGCATAGTAATGAGCGAGCGGTAACAGGGTAATATCAGGCTATTCAATAACTCGTTATCAGTTACAAGTTTATTATATCGCGAGTAGGATAACATAGCACTACTACTTTGTATGTTATATATTAAGGCAACAGAAGCTAATGACTTCTTAATATTGCATGCAATTTGTAAATCTATATATACCAAATCTATGTGTACGATCCTACATGGTGAATGGTAACTGACGCATTATTGTTTTTTAAACGATCACCAAGATTTTCCTACAGGCTAACTAGCATTCAGCCAGGGACGTCAAGATCAAGAGGGGCCTACATTCGAATTATAAGGGGCATATATTCTAATTGTCAGCACAATTAAAATTATACTATTCTAATACTGGGAACGCTAATACACTGAACCGAACCTCTATGGGAAATATTGACGTGATTAAAAAAACCTATTGACATCCCGACGATTAAAAGCGCCTCGGAAGTGGAATAGCTTAGACGTTAACGCACTAGTGCGTGGTGGCCATGGAATGAACCTGGGACCGGTCGTTGTTGCCAGTGCAAGTAGTACATTATTTTTATTTATTTATATTACACGCAATAAATTTACAGGAATAAAATATACGAATGAAAAGTTTGCACAAGGGCACTACTTATTCCTAATCAGATATTTCTTCTAGTAGACCCAAAAAGGGAAATGTGATACAGTTAGACAAACTTAGTACGTACCTAAATAAAGATATATGTATATTTTATTTAAGGTCCTGATAAATAAGGTCTTAGGTTGCTCTTTTAATAAAACTGATTATATTGACAATATAATAAAGTTACATTGGAGGATGCTCTTGTGCTATTCTAATTCCCTCGCCCTGATGATAAAGAATTCCTGGAATACTGAATGGTATGTAACAAGGAGATATGTGTTCATTATTATATTCTGTTAAAAATCATCAAACTTTCAAAGTGTAATGTCATTTTCTTCTCAATGTTTAAAGTAAGAAAATTAAGAAACTATCAACAATGTAATATTTGCACGTATTTTGCAACAGTCTAACCACTACGTTTCGGTCTACTTTCATACACCACAAAAACTAATCCGAAAAAGAGGATCTTTGCGCACTTTGCGCGATCTTTATAAAGAAATCGTAAAAAATCGCAAGTGACGCTTTCGCGACCAGTCGATGTAAACGGGTCAACGCAAGTGTCGTTTGGAGACTGCCGACCACTCCACTTTACAATGCGTTGGTCCGCGCTTTCCAACTTGTATTACACTTCCTTCATACGACTGTCATGTTTTGGTATTATTTGTTGTTAATAAATAAATACTCACACATTCACGTTCCCGCTGTGTGATTGCGTATGGTGACGGTGGCATGTACGTACGCAAATATAACATCATAAAAACCTGTGACCCAACAAAAAACATTTATCTGTGTCATAAACGTCTGCTCGGACGGCAATTGAACCCAGGATCTGTCGGTCTGTCGATAGGCAAGGTCACTATCAATTGGATTACGGGGTTGTCAATTGGGCCTATGTATAAGTCGCGCAGCGAGCTATGAATGGAGCCATGTAGGTAGTTTAATGCGAGGTCGAATCTGTTACGATGAAATCCGTAAACGAAGTAGTCGCTCGAAGAATAATCCGAACAGGTAATAGGCTGGCCACATCATTTAAAATACATACTTATAATGGTTAGGAAGGAAAGTTCCGCAAACGGATATCCAGCGAATAAGACAACCCGAAGCAGATCCCCGGAATTCTAAAGGCTCAGAACCGGCCAGATTGGCGCAAGTTAGGGGAGGCCTAAGCCCAACATTGGATTTACTAATACGTAATACGTACGTAATACGTAGTAAAAATCATGAACTAATTTCAGATATATCTGACAGCGGACTTCAAGGGCTAAAAACCTGAGTGAATTGGGAACTATAATAAATTTAAATTACAACAATTTTACGACTTTGTCACGACTTGAGAACCACCGAGCTATGCCACTAACTACCGTTTTAACTGGCGTATCGCGAAACGAACAAATAACCGTAACAGATAACGGTGTTCAACGCGTAATTAACCTGATATTTTTGGCGTCCCTACGTCATTCCGAATGTCATTGTCAATTGTAATGAGTGATCGTGAGATTGGAACCAACAATGCTTGTGAAGAAATTGCAACCAATGCCCCCTATTTTAACTTGAGGTTCATGAATACGCGGTATTGTATCGAGCGAGTTACTTAGGTGAGATTTTATTCCCAACAATAACTCGACAGCAGCCAACTGGCACATATGTACAGGAAGTGTTAAATACCTCAGCTTCTTCCCTGGTTTCCAAGCATTGCCTTCGGTGATTGCGATTCACATTCCTACTCAATACCTAGTCATCCCTATATACCAAGTCGAGGTATTCAATCACTACCATAATGTTCGGTTAAACTAGGTGGTAGTGATTTTCACCAGAATGCATCTAACACTATTTTATCGACGATTGTGCTGTCGGGAGAGGAATCATCGTGAACAAAAGAGGTTTGCTTAGACTTCGGCATTAGGAGTCCTTACACGTCACATAGTCCTTACAACAGCAGTGGTATCCTTGTGATTGTAACTCCGGTCTCCAGCACAGGAATCTCGCACGTCTTGCACGTACTTCTAATTAATCACATTACGTGCGTATTTCACATTAATAATTACTTGCTTCGATGCAACCTGCATACCTAATAGTTCTCTATGAGGTTATCAAGTTATGTAAACTTTTCCAATGCGTACAGGGTCAGCGTGGCGGACTAAGGACTAACCCCCTAATTGGTTGCCCAGCATCGGGAAACTATGGATTGTAATGAGGATGCTGATTTTAAGACAACCGATTGTAATAGAGTACTGGGTTTTTTTTAATCGTGGGAGAAATTCGGTAATTAATGTGACTACTAATAGCTTTCCATACAAAGTATATACTTAATCATTTGTCCAACTACTTGAGCCCTAACAAAATGTATCCAGGAAATACCAAAAAGGTATAAAGATATAATTAATCGAAAGTTGTTTTCTTAAGATCTTAAATACTGCCTGTACACAATTTTATGCTGAAAGGGTCGGTCTATAGCGTCAGCGAGGAACGACAAACGATTAATGATTAGGTAACTAATTTTAAAAGTTTAATTTCAAGTTCTAAGAAATTCACTTGGAAAATCGGGGAATCTTTTAATGATTCTTGTATCTCACTTATACGTCTCTGGTCTGAGTAGAGATCCGTTTTTTGCTTATTATTAATTGTTTTTGTGATTAAGACAAGCTTTTTATTTTAAACATTGTTGATAAAATTAGGTTGTAGGTTATCTCTACGCAACTTAATTTTAAAATTCTGAGATCTTACGAGCAATGAAATTTTTATTTCATGTTAATGTCTTGTTAAAAATTTATATGTACTCATAAACGCAACTGAATAATTTCCGATTTTTATTCCGTTACACTCGTAATATTGAATGAATTAGTCACAACAAAGACTTCTGAATCTGTTAAACAATGTTCAGGCCCCAGAAAAAGAGTTAAAAATGCCTGTTGCTTAAATTCAGATTGGTCTTAATCCCAAGAGGCAATAATTCAAGATTAATAACTTGACTTTTTATCTGTTTAATTCATTTATTTATTTTTTTATGAATATTGCTTTATCACATTGATAATTGATAATATTTTCATTTATCTTTTCTATTCATTTGTCTCGGATTTACTTTCATAGTGAAATACAATGTGAACTGTAAAGAGAATAGTTGACCATGCTGACTAGTCCCGGTTTGGCTGATGGACACACCTTTTAGGACATCATGGAGAATTTTCCTGCATGCAGGATTCATCACGATGTTTTCATCATTGAAATAAATAGTGTATTAATCGTAATGTGAAAATGACTTGTCAACATGACACGTTCAGGTTTCGACCCCTGTACGATGGACCGGCGTTGAAATCACTGGACTAACTGTTAAAAGGATTGTGTCGATTAATCCACACATTAAATTAATATTAACTACCTTAACATCCATGTTTTGTTATTAATCTGTCTGCGTCATTGATCCGTCTTCGATTAATCGATCGATTCGATAACATCACTCGAGAGAGCTCTCACGTCATCACAGCATCAGTGAGCCAACACTTAAGCGTTACCCACATACCATATTATCTAAACGAAGGGTCATTCAGTCGAGGATAAGTTGAGGCCGTTGCTACGATGTTGGTTCAAGTTTCAAGTTATCTGAGCGCTTTGGAACTCTATTCGTTAGATAATATATTTGAAAATTATTGAGTTAGTTCATAGACGTCAAAATAATTTTAGTTCGGTTTAAAGAAATTTTAAGATGTACAAAAAAGTAATTTAGATCAGGTAAAAAGGCGAAGTTGCAAGTGTTAGGCGAAGTGATATTTTTATAATATTTTTAAGATGGTATAACACTTCAAGACATGAGTTGCACTTCACTTATCGGTTCCCTGCTGGGCTCAGGTTTTCTTAAGAATGTGGATGATTTGAGCCCTTCAACCATACCTTCAATGCGGATTAATGGAATAGTTATTAAGCAAAACGAGTGACAAAAATAAAAAAATAATAAGGCTTCAATACGATTTATTCAATGATGAATTGAGGTTGCCTAACATGGTCTTCGAAGTCGGAAAGTGTTCATGAATTCATTTTTAAACAAAACCTGTTATTGATTTTATGGCAGCTAATTCCTCGCGAATCAACTTTTAATCCAATATTGGCGCTAGCGTTCCCGCAATCAATTTCTGAATGCGCTGGAAGTCACATACTCGATCACTTTAATTCTTAGTAGTATCGCAATTTTCCTATATATTAATGTTTTATGTTAGTATAGTCACCTATCTGTGAGTGTCAGTCTTTAAAAATGCACTGCGTGCCACAGGCGTACTCAGATTGACGCTACTACCATTTTACCAATACTTTCTACTTAACCGCAGTTGAAAGAGAAACCAGATCGAGAAATGTCAGTAGCCGTCACCACGCTCGCCTTACGTTTGTCTGTCTTGTTACCTTCCCTTCCGACTGAAGGAGCTGATGTTTATGCACAATTAGACTTATTGACTTAGATCGGCGTACTTAATTGGTACTGACAGGTATCTACATTTGTTGAAAAGATTGTGTGTGACGTCTCGAGTGAAATGCGACACCGGTATTCTAATTTCTTACTCTTAATCTGCAATGAAATTCTTCATTTTCATAAGATTTACAGTCCGTCAAAACGGTGTCTTTACATTGTACGGAAACAAACGAGTACTATGTAGAAATGTGATGTTAGAGCTTCGATTGTATTAATTTAATTTTGGTTATATCTTGTGAGAGATTTTCTCTGCTCTTGATCGATTCTTTTTTATGTCGACAGCTGATAAATACGGCCGACCCCATAGAAGGTGGTAGTCGCCCATGGCCGTCGGCGGCTTTAAAGGCAGCACTAAAGGCCTCTGCCGAGTTTGAAGTTATGAATCCGCATTTAATAGTATATAAGTTAAATCTGGGAAAGATGGCTCGCTCTACTCGTATAGCTCCTTCAGCGAAAATTAAATTAGTAACCCTGCATCACACGAAGAGAGTGATTTACTGTTTTACACAGCGAAATAGCGATGTAGTTTTAGCCAACTTAAGAAAAGGAGAAGATTCTCAATTAGTTTGTATTGTTATACGTCTATAACAGGATTCAAATACTGAGTACCTAATGAACTAAACTGAACAAGTTATGTTTTATTATTGTCATTCAGTACCAGTATCAAAGCTAAGTATGTACAATCCATTGTGAGTTATGTTTAAAATCTCCCTGTTACATATTTTACAAAATTATTGATAATTTAAAATGCAGCGGCCATTTCGTGCATCAATATCCTGTCTGTGTTAGGTCTGATACGGTGTCTTGGTGAGGATGTTCCACATGTGACTTACACTGTTGATTACCCATTGATTCTGACCATCGGTAATGTAGAGGAATACCCGAATTATTTTTGATAGTAAGTGGTCACGTTGATGAGTTCGGCGTAGGTTAACGGTGAGATGTAAAACTGGCACTAACAAAGACTAAATAAAAAACAATATTCAGTTACATATTCCATAATGTTTTGTCTTTAAGCAATGAGTAATATTTACCGACTAGACGGTATTTCAACTGTATGAAGTTGGCTTGAAACTTAATACAACGCTACAAACCAGACCTGACCCGACACTTCAATCCGAGGTAAAGTGGGATCTTCCTAAGAGTCTTCAAAACTGCAAAGGCTTCTGTTCATTGCACCTTAAAAGAAGACGAGGTTGTACTACTATACGATTAAATTTGAACTTTAATACATAAATATAAGATTTGTATTTGTACACACTGCCGGGTACTTTACGAATGTACAATATAACAATAATGTGTACTGCTTCACGGTGATAAAGTTGATTATAATAATTGTTACGATATGCGTGACGTGTTTAGTCGTTTATGTGCAAATAGATAAGGTGTTGGTTTCGCACGACTTGTTTGTCCACAGTCCGCGTCTAAGGTCCTGTGCACTGGACATATCGTAATCTATATTTTCAGACAAGCCTCTACACACATATAGAAATGTAATCGAATATACTGTTTACAAACTCATATCATCAGGATATGACATCGGATGAGATTTAAAACAAGCCGATATTGATAAATGATATCTTGGGAATATTAATTTCATTCGTTGTGTATGTTTGTAACTTTAAATAAGACATGATTATAACAGATATAGATATAAACTTAAAGTTTCAAAAATATCATCTTTAAATTTCAAGATAATTAAAACTATTCCTATATGTTGCAGTATCATTTAATGTTCGCCTATTTATTTTTTTGCACTAGCGTTCCCTTCTTTTGCCACCTGATGGTAAGTGGTCATCGTTGCCTATCACTAATCGTTGTCGGCTAACAAAGAAAAAACAAAGAAAGTGGATTTTAATCTCCCAGTCGGAATACGACGAGTCGTTTGGCGGCAGACTCAAGCAGGAGGGTGGTAGTTATTCAGGAAGCTTTACGGAAAGATAATAATACAGTAATAATATTAATGATTTGATAATAATTTTGATAAAAAAAAATTCCTTACCTACCACCTACTACCTACCACCAAGTAGGCTGGCTTCTGTCGCCTCTTACGACACTTTGTTCTGCCAGAATGGGATTAGGGTTAGTATTTAAGGCTGCTCCAATTCTGTCAAAATATATGCGGTGCTGCTTACGGATGTCATGGATGTACAAAAATATCACATCTCAAACACCCACAACCATAGAAAAATATATATCTGTCACATTGACGTGTGGCGCGTCCAAGAATCGAACCCAGCAACCGTTGCTCGGCAGGCAGTTTTATTATCACGTAAGTTAATATTGAAAGGTTAAGTTGTACTTCATATCGTAAGATAACGTTTAACGGCCAGGGTAATTGGTATTTGTGAAATTTCACACATAATTTACAGTATATAACGTTCTCGTTCGCTCACGCGCCGAAATATATCGGGTGTACCCTAGCGGCGGTATAATTAGACGGGGTAATTGATCATTTTCACTCAAAATGAATATTATTTTTGTTCACATATGATAAGGCAGAATAAATATTTTCTATGACCACTTAATTAAGCCGTTGTACGCGGTTTCCTTTTAGGCATATATAAATAGCTTACCTAATAAGAACATGTCAAAACATGCTAATATAATGTTGTGATTAAATTTACGTTCACCCTCTGGGTTTAAAACCGAAGTTACATCATACATTTGAATATAAATACTAGGATACGATGAACGTGCACATAGTCATATTGACATGACATAACATTACAAACACCTTGACTCTAACAAACATTTATCTGTCACGTAAACCTCTGCTTCGACAGAGAATAGAATCTGGGACCCTTCGCTCAGCAGGTGACATACTAATGATATTATATTCAACCTACCCTAGTTTTCCTATATAAAGGATAGCAAACGGCCCCGCTGACACACGGTGTCGAGCGTTGCTGCCAGTCTTGGGATATAGTCCGGGTATATCCTGCGTGTATTCCTACTAAGTGTCCTTAGTATCGTTGTGTATTTTGTTCCTCTGTTTTTACAGTTTGATTTACATTTAATTGTTAAAATGAAAACGGTCGCTTTGAATCGTGATCCTTTCTTTACTTTTGTTACGTACCAATCGCAGTTTCGAAGCGAATTTTTAATGCGTAGTACACAAATTTTTATAATTTAACAAACAACTATCACGTACGACCCAGTGACATATTGCTTAGCAAGAGCAAATTAGTTATTATTGTATTAATAACAAATTACCACATATGTTTATGATGAGATAATCACGAAATACCAAATTTACAAATGCTGTAGTAATGCACCTACTTCGTCAACATTGGTTCAGTTCAGGCGTCATCACCGAGTAGTTTAGAACTCGGTGTGTGAACTACTCGCATCCAACCAATTTCGGTGTTACTTAATATAAAGTTGGTATGGACGTAAACAGATGAAACATGACGAACATTCAAGGCCCAAGACACATTTTATATTGAAAGGTTTATATGTTACACATATATTTCAATGAACCACCTGGACCGCAAGGTCGTTTATGGTCAAACATAAATGCAATCTTACTGTAATAGACAGGAACGACTGTGCAATTTTATCTGCGACGCGAAAAATTCCACTTTTGACCACGATCAACGTTGCCCATCGGGTAAAATCTTTTAATATATGTAGATAATTAGTATAAATAGATAAATAGTATATAAAAATGAGCTGTTTATTCGCGCCCTAGTATGTTTTTTAGAAAACATCTGACAAAGGCACAGCTGGACTGCCTGATAGTAAGTGGTCATTAATAGAAATGGAGCACTAGAAGAATTACAGAAGCGTTGCCAGGATTCCTCACGATGTTCTCCTACACTGAAGCAAATGGTAATAAATTTCCAATATATACTAATATCTTGAAAAATTAGACGTGCATGCCAGATTCGAACTCGAGTCGCCCGTCAGGAGACCGACTTTCAAACCAGTAGGTTACTACTGTTGCTTTATTTAGTAACATTAATTAATTTTTTGACATTACAAACTTCCCTATTCGCTTGGAAACAAAAATATCATGAGTATTCGATAAGTTTCGCAATATCATATCGACGCGACAACAGTCTCAGAGCGGCCTGAGCGTTTATTCAGATCAGGTTAATATCTAGGCGAGCTTGTCGCTGGTTGCTACACCGGCTTGTTGGTAAACGGCGCTGATATAACGATTAGACGTCCGGAATAGTGCTATGATGGCGAGGAAGGACGTCTGTTTGCGTCCAGTTATGACTGAGCTGCGATCGATGTTAATGAAAAAACAGATAAAAACTTTGCTGTTATTAAGAAACGGTCGACAACCCGAGATGAAGTACCTGATGGTAAGTGGGCAACGATAACGATGTGGCCAAAAAGGAAGCGAGGAATCCGAATTTTATCTCTGACGTGCTGCGACTGCCTCTGTTGGCCTCGAGGGTCAGATTATGCACACTCACCTAGAATCAGTTTTTTTTTATAACTGATGACTCGTCTCGGCTACGCACTTATGCAATTCAACCAACCGAATGTAACGCGTTGGCAAATTGCGTAACATTTTTTTAGTAAGATTTCCACACAATATATCCATGCGAATTTATAACTTCAGGTAGATTCACCTAACAATTAAGAACAAAGCTATAAAAATAGCTCGAGTCGTTCTCAAGTGATAATCTTTCAAAGATGCGTCGATTAATTGCATATATTTGTAGGAAATATTCGTATAATCCAGATTATATTTTTTATAAGGTGCCGTGTTTTCGAGTGTATTGAGGTGTGTAATCCGAGTTGACACCCGGATACACGGAAACAGCAAATTTCGGTATAATCACAACTGGAAATCTTGGGCAAAAATAACTTTGAAGAAAGGGATTCTTCAATAAGGTGCTTCGATGTGATGGATGATGTGTGTAGAATGTCATGACTTCTTTTTCCTCATATTTTTATAAGGCGTAAACCTACAGAATTTGTTTGTTTGTAACATAATATTTGACTATATAAAATAATGGGACAAATGCACTAAAACGGTTTTAACGGGTTTTGCAAACGTTGAAATTTTGTTATTTATATTTCAAATTTGTTTAATTATTATACCTATTTCAATAGAAAGACTCGATTCAGATACATACTTACTGCATAAAATATATAATATTAAAATATTCTACGCCACAGTAATTCATCTTCAACCATATCTGAAACAGTTTTAAAAGCTAGCAAAACTGAGTGGACACTTTCAACTCTTTTAAATCCAGGCTATTTTGTGTTGATAGCCCTCGCGCTAAGCTGAACGTGAAGCGTATTATCCGCTCCGTTGAGCAAAAGCCTATTTCGTCGAGAGATTTTACGGCAAGGTTGAGCAACTTAGACATTTTAATCGTAACCATTATGGCAGAAGACAGTGGCGGTCAGGTTATCAAGGCAGATATCGTCATTCTTGGTGACGGTGACATATTTATTGCCACTTTTTAGAACCAAGGTAGCACCCCTATAATTAGGTGTGGTTGGGCATAATTTCTAAGCGCTACATAATTTTGCTTGAAAATATTTGTTTATCATACAAATATCAGAAGGTATAGAGTAGTTCGATGGGTTGAAGTCCATGGAAGTCTGGAATGTAAACACGGATTTCGGATTATTTGTTGACGTAATAAATAAAACCTGTTTATCACAACTTGTGATTGCATTACTGATGCGTTCAAGTCTTCTCAATGAAGAGATTAAAGTCGGTGTTGGCATATTTGACAAATATTTCTAATCTATCTAAATTGTCTACAATATGACAATTTATCTATGAAGACTTCCTCAAGATGATTATTTTCACCAAAATAATGGATATTTTAAATAAATATATACATAGTTTCGACATATTATTTATATATTTCTTCATCGAACAACTCGGCGTACGGCAGGTATCCATCCTTACGTAGTGAACGTACCACCTGCACGGACGACGCGGTTTACCTCTTCATTCATAAACCGCACTGCAAAGGACTGGAATAACTTGCCCGCGTCGGTGTTCCCGGCTACTTACGATGTGGGAGTCTTCAAGAGGA
>DWPT01005354.1:0-12300 GCA_018251895.1 Agathymus mariae mariae
ATGTAAGAAACATACATGCTGTGTCTCATGTACATACTCAACTGGTTTGTTTAGTAACAAATAAACATAAAATAATAAAAAAAAATGTAATGTTTTTGTGTTTAGTTTATTAATTTATTTGTTTATTTATTTTAATATATTAAAATGAACACAATCTTTAAATGTTTGCTGTTAAACTGACATTAAACTTGTGAATTTGATTTTTATTATAATTACAACTCATCAAATAGTAAATCTCTCCAGGTAATAACAACATCAAAGACAACGTGTTTAAGCTTGTCCGTCAATTTAATTAAATAAATTAATGTAGTTTTACCAAAGCCATATTGGCTTTAAATGTTGCATTAAATATTTTAAACCATATTAAAATTATAAATAATGTAAATTGTTGAACTGTGTTATATTTTTTGTGTCCAACGTAACGTTTTGGCCGTATCTGGGCGGCCTAGAATACGGGGAGTATTCCAATCCCACGCTGGCAAAACAGGGTGTCGAAAGAGGCGACAGAAGCCAGCCGGCTTGGTGGTAGGGCTTTACGCAAATATTATATGTTCAATATTATTATTAAGTCGTTAATATTATTATTGGTATTATTATCTTTCCGTGAAGCCTGCCTGGCTAGCTACCACCCTCCTGCTGGAGTCAGCCGCCAAACGACTTGTCGTGTCCCGGCTGGGGGCTTGAGAGCCAGTACTTTCTTTCTTACCTTCTTCTCATTTTCTGGCCGACAACGCATAAGTGACATCTTTGGTCTTGCTGACGTCCATGGGTGACGACGACCATTTACAATCAGATGGGGTGGTCGGCTCGTTTGTCGGCTATTACCACAAAAATAAACGTGCCTTTTAACTTGATATGTGATATTTTTTTATGAATTCAGTGTTTATCTCCAACATTAGAATTTCTGTATTGTATCATTATAACATCGTTAGCCTTTGGGTCGCCTAATCTACACTTAGACAAACAGGCCAGTGATTTTATAAAAGTTCTGTTTTTTTTTATATACCGGATGTACAAAACCTTAATGATATACTAAAGTTATTAAATAGTCATTTAATTAAATAACTATAAATAAATAAGTATATTTATAAAAAAAAAACTTGATTAAACTAAAAAGGTAAATTAAGGTGAGTAGTTAAAAGATACTCAGAGTAAAAATTACTGCTTTGCCGACTATATTGTTAGTCATCCTAAACTTTACGCTTCATTAATTAAAAGTTAATCGAAAGCTCTCAAACTTTGCAGTGAACGAGCCAACTAAGTAACTAGTGGACTTTTTGTACGAGTATATAGGATTTCGATACACCGGTCACCTTTCATTTGTCACATGTCAAATTTCTGTACAATAAATTATTTCACCGTCATAATGAAAATTTTTGTACTGTTATGAAATTATAATAAAAGTTATGACATCGAGTCCGTTTCTGCACACGTTTTTATAAATGTAATGGGACAAAATTCGAGTCTATAAATTTTGTTAATCGTAGTATTATGAAATATTTAAGCATTATTGACACTAAGACCAAAAGAGCAATTTTGGAATACAACTTTGGCTTTAAATTGTTCAGTGTTGATACTATGTAGGTTCTATATAATTGTAAGAAACGTTTGATCATCTTTATTTAAATAATTATATTAATAATACGTAGTAAGAATACTTTACGCTGTTAATATTTGCTTGTTAATCGAATTTGGTCGGTAATGTTCTGCAATGCTTTACAGCTATGTTTTTTGTAACAAAATAAGGTCGAGTTACTCGTTTTAGCATAAAATAATGAAATTTTATATTATAAGTTCATAAAATTTTACGTATACCATAAAATCTTAGATTATGCCACATATTATAAAATTTTGAAAATAAAATTAAAAAATTTGACTCAAAAATGTTCATTTAAAAAATTTATTTATTCGAATTTCGAATATTTTGCAGGAAAAAAATGTAAATATGAAAAAGTAAAAAAATCTAAAGAGTCATGAAACAAGAAATATATATAATTTGGTTATGTCTTCATATCGCCTTCATAAGATTCAGTTTTCTTTTACGGGGCTGAAGTTCGCTTTTACAGCTAGGTTCCAAAGTTGATACGTGAGTTACCCATTGGAACTTTTAAGCGATTCGTAAAGCACAGCTTATAGGTAAAGGATGTTATGGCATAGAGAATATATTAATTACAAGGACCCCTGGAAATAACAATTTCGAAACAAGTTTCGGGCGAGTGAAAACTTACTTTGTAATTACCATATTGTCATATTGTTTTAATAAATGTGCTAAGGAGTTTCTTGGGCCGTTTCTTCTCCTCGCGTTAAATAACCTTTTCGCATACGGTGGAAGCAGAAAATGCCGAGCATAAGTGTATTTAACATACCTAAATGATTAAATGGTATTGAATTTGAATATACGTATAAAATCATTTACATTCCGATCATCAAAGTAACTTTAAAAATGTAGTAAATGTTATCTTAAGTAGCGATGATAGGGGAAAAGATATTGGTTTTATTAACTTTTTCGGTTTATTTGCTAAAGCGTTACAAATCCGGTCTCAATGAATTTGTTTACCATTTCGCTCGCATCTTGGCATTCTTGGGACCAGGGAGCGATCGAAAGGATATAAATAAAATTTAGATGATATTGAACTGCCCCAACTATTGCAAAAGTGATACTCGTTGAGTTCGCTAGGGTTCCGTATCAAAATTGGTATATAAATGATGGACCACACCGAAGCTGCATGCCTCCCAGAAATTCAATATTATATCTATTCTTCATCCATGATGGTGGTATTAGCGCTGCGTGTTTTAAAATTTTGTATTTATTACTTGTTACTATGTCTTACATACTGCGTACTAAAAACCAACTGTCAGGATTATCTACAGGCCTCACTGAGCTAGTTCGGGATGGTTTAAATTAAACTAAAATTATGTACCGAAAAACACCGTTTGAAGTTTGATATTCTTACAAGCTTGGAAACTGCCGGTCACGTATATTAGTTGTTGGATGTACTGAGACAGCGGTCGGGTCAATCAAATATCTCGGCATAGTATGCGAGTGCGTTTATACTTGTGCTACAGCATCGGCAGCGTTTAGTTGAAATTATTTATAATTTTCCTGTATTTTTACATGATTAAATAATCATGTAGTAGTTAATTGGCAAAATAATTAATTTTATTTTCTCCCTTTTTATAAACATAGGCGATTTATAACACATCATCAGAAAATATAGCTGAGAGTTCTCATTTCAAAGGCGTGTAATGTTTACTGACTTGTGCGCCACATCTAGCTGAGACCTAGATTACAGAGGCGCTCTGATTCCAGACGAAGAGACATAAGAAAATTAATATTTTACAATTCAGCTTATAAATAATACGATGTACGAACTGTTTTGTAAGAATTAGCAAGTCTAATAATAAATAATAATAAAGAATAAGCAGTTCTCCTAAATAACAATATGTAGCAAACTAATTGCTAACATAAACAGTCAAAATAATCTGATTCTCTCATTCCAAACTGTTCAGAACGTACTTTATATTACTAAAGTTCTGAATCATTTCCAACAGCAATAACTTTTGTGAATATTTAAGCCAATTCCTTAATTCCAATAGTTTCATTGCAGTTTGAAAATCCTCTACGTGGCACCCGAAGTGCCACTAAAATAAATGTTCTGTCAGGGAGAAAAACGAGCGAAACGTCCTGGCTCACACCCCTTTACCCGTACTTCACTATTTCATTTCAACGAATCAACTGCGAATTGAAGTTATAAAGTCATCTGCGAGTTGTTTACGCTTTGTGTACAGACGCATCTTGTTCTTCTTCTTGTACGGTAATAATTACAATCGATAAAATTACAGGCCCGTGTTAAATATGGATACATACCTGGATTGAAACTATAAAAATTAGCCTAACGGGCTTAATAGCCCGTACATAGTAGAAACAACCAGTGGTAAATAAACAAAAATATTTATCTTTTCATAATTTTGAGAATAAATTTTTAATATAGAAACTCGTTTAAATATATACCTAATGGAACAAATAGCATTGTCATAGCATAGCATGAGCCAGCATTTTAGTTACTATGCCATATATGAAAATATCGAACAAAATTATTTATTTTGTTTATAACTTTAAAAAAATATAATATATTGCAAAATAACAACTTAAATAGATATGTACGTTCTGTAGTTTATCCATATTGATGTATAATAAAAAAAAACTTCAAAATTGTGAATAAGGTATCGTGTACATTTCAACATTTTCAAACAATACAGTGCAATTCAGTGTTTTATCTCATTGCTAACCTCCGCTTCAAATTATTCATAACATAATCGACAATTTATTTCTAGAAATTACCAAGTCACTTAAAATACCTAATATAATGTTGCTAAGTATATTTCAGTACTAAAAATAATAACAATTTCGTAGAAAATCTCTAACATTTCTTAATTAAAATACTTTTTGCTTTGTTGTTAAGAAAGAATTTTTAATGTAATAAAAATCGTATGCTATTTCCAAATGAAGCAGCAAAAATGGTCGCCCCCATTCCATTTGGTTTGTTAATGCAAATTTCAAAGCGGTCTAATTAATTTGCAGTAATTTATTAATTTTTCTGCACCACCATTTTGATTTCAGTCTCAAGGGGAACACGCTAGCAATAGTAAACCGACGCAATATCCAAAGTGACTTGGTGACTTAATTTATCTGACTGAACTATAGATTTAATTTCATATAAATAATTACGTCAGAACATTTACTACCTTTAATGTATTACGAAAGTAGTTTAAAATCAGAACGTTATTCTGGCTGGATCGTAACAATATGAAATAATACCATTTAAAAATCGAGTACAAAGATGAATTTCTGCACCAAGTACAATTAAATTCTGCTTGAAATTACTGAAACGATTTTTTGTGTTAATATCCGGCAAATGAGCAGGAGGAGCAATATATTGATAAGAAGTCGCTGCCGTCCAACACTATTCAATCATTTCATTTTTAATGATTCTAGTAGGACACCCTTATTCTATCTTGTATCTGGAATCTGTCGACCAACCATGCGCGAGTACTGTGGGAATCGTACTATGTGGTAGGTACTACACACCCCAGCAAAAAGAAGGGACTTTGCATCATTCGTTGTTCAGCAAGTTACTGGGTACAAGGTATACGCACATCTCCACATAAAAAGCATATTATTTTCCATCTCTTATTTGTATTTCATCATTACATTTTTAAGAGAAGATGTTCAAAGTAAATAATCATTATACATAACAGGAGCGTAAATAAAATATATATTTTACTGTGAAATACTTCTTAAATAAAAGTATAGATTTATTTGTATAATATTTAGTATTCGATGAATATTAAAAAATACTTACAATTATTTGTTAGCAAGAACCCTGTTGAAACTCCCAACAACACTAAAAAAAATAACAGCAGCAAGATTATCAAAGCAGGCTTGCAGTAGTGTATCCAGCAGTAATCTTCTGAGTTGGCTGCTTGGCCGTTAGACGACGATATACAACATTTATTACAAGTTGACTCGTCCGTTGATGTCGATCGCACCACTGCACTATTTCCTTGCTGGTTTACAATAACACCCTGTACTGGCGCGTCACTCGTTTGCCCATATGTGGCCTTTTCTGAGATACGCGCAAACCCTGAACTATCGTCGTCCTGTGGATTTCCATACACGCCATACGAAGCAACCATATCGACTCCAGACAGTGACCGGGTAGTTTCATTGCCCGCACTGTCTTGCACGACGTTATTATCTGAACTGGGCCAACATTCGCACGAACAACGGTCCTCTTTTCTCCTTTGACGCGCTTGCGATGATTCCGTTCTTCTGATCGGAGTTTCGATTTTCTTCTCTTCTTCCTTTTTAATCTTGGCATCCTGAGGTGCGGGGTCATGGTTGATTTCAAAAGTAGGTTGTAAGTTTTTATGGTTTTCTATGTACCAGTGCCTTTCCTCTGCTCGGAGTGTAGTGTCGTTGTTGCCTTCATATATATCTGCATAGTTTGATAGAGGGTGGGAATTAGGGCTGTAGAGAGGAACAGCCGCAAGCTGGCCATAGTTGCGATCATAATGCGGCGGCCGGTTATTACTGGTGTAGTACGTCGTCGACACAGGCACGGTATAATCGTAGCCCGCTCTGTTCATCTTTAGTCCTTAATCGCCTCATTTGACCTTAGTTTTGCTAAACATTTTCTTATCACTGATACTGTGAATTTAAATACGATCTATGATGCTTTCAATGAAAATTTTATGAGAGTTTATTTGTTATTCATTAATTAATATAACTGTGTGCGAAAAACCGTACTAGCTAGATTGTTACCTGGTATGGATACCTGTCACCTATTAAAATTATTGTTATAATTACCTTATAAAAATAGAATATAAGGTATTCGTAGGATATATTGAATAGCAAATTACAATATATACTTTAATAATAATATGTAATAATTAAATTAACATAAGCAAATAGTAGTAGTAAAGTTCAGTAATGTCACTAACGAACGAAAGTTAGAGAAACTCCGTTAATGTTGTTATATATTACATTCGAAGACACAAAGTTATAGCGCAAAATAACATCATGTTTATCTCAATTACCTCCCTTGTTTCAGGTGTATTTATCTTTTGTGTTACAATGAGTCGCAGCATTGTACAGAAAGACAAAGAACTATCAAGGTGAGTAAATATACTCACGTTACTTATATTATTTTCACTTGTGTACCTGATTTTGGCTGAAGAAACTTTTATAACTTCATTTGGTTCTAGGAGAATGTTTGAGAGTGCCATAATTAGGAGATATTCTGAATCAAAAGGACATTCTTATTATACTGTTCTTCTTATCTGTATCGTCTTAGAATTCATATTATATGTTTTCCAATTTATTTCGATAATTTGAATTTAGGTAATTTTAATTCAGTTTTATTAATAGTAGCTCAGTGAAAATAAAATAATAAGGAGACATTCAAGAATGTTTACATGCTCTTAAAAGTTATATGAAGTCTTTTAATCCGTACTTGGTCGGCTTGTTTCTTAGCCTTAAGCATTCTAATTCTCGAAAAAAAATGATTCTCATTTAAAAAAAAGTTTTAAATGAAAATATACAAGATGTAAATAGTTGTAAATAGTATAAAATTTATTATTTTAAATATTGCACCTATTAATATCTATATAACAGTAAAATCGACAATCCCAGATAGAATAAACTCCACGTAAGCTATGTGCTTCTTTTTAGCCTGCTTAAAAATATCATATACCTATACAAAAATCAAAATCATTTAATTTCCACACAAACATTTTTCTAAAATGTGTAGTCAATTAGTAAGACAGTTCATTTGACATCCGTTCACTGGACAATCCTCTTTTTCTTATTTTTGTGTTTGAATTCAGATAGGAATTATGAATAGAAAAATCTTTTACCTCTGCAAAAAAGTTAGGTACTATTAGTAAAAGTTTAATGACATTATTTACTAGTGATGTACCCTAATATAATAGCAAAGTTAAACTAAATAAAAAAAAATGTATTTACTAACTCAATCCTCTTACCGTTTTATTATAAGTATATATAATCTAAAGTGGAAAGACTGTTGCGTTTTGACGCTTTATGGTAAAACCTGACAGACTGATTAACAGAAAAATACAATTCTGCTTCAGTTCAGTTCAAAATGCTTCTGCAGTTTTACTAACACGTTCTTGCCTCAATACATACGAGTATACTGTATACATCCTGAAACATAACTTGGCTCGAAGTGCAATAACTCGATATCGATTTAGAGAAGTAGGTGAAGTTGCACCCATTCTTTTGTCGTTTAACTGTGGAACAAGGCCAAGAGGGGTTAACCGTCCGCTGAGCGACACTGCAGAATTCAGGAAACTATTTTAGATAATGCTGATCGACTTTTTCAAATTCGATCTTATTTACGTACGCCCATCATTCATGATCGTACAATAGCATTGGATAATAATAGCAGCGTTAGGGCGTCAGGACACACACGTATAGGATATTGACCTAATTATAACAATGACAGTAAAATAATACAAAATAAATAAGCGTGATACATTAGCAAGATAACCTTAACCTTGTAACCTTTTTTGTGTACAAAGATTTTTGTGTACAAATCATCATTATTAAATATGCGTTTTAACCCTCATCGATTTAGTTTTTAAACAAAGCTGCCTTAAATAATATCCCCTAGTACATAAACGCTTTCAAACAAAGCCAAGTAGATAGTAGTAGTGATAGTGAGCCACCCGCGGGGTTAACCTGTGAACCCATAAAAAGGGCACTTTCAAACTTTCTCTCTACAAACAAATAGTGTTATTTTCTTTACACTCCATATTTAGTTGTATAACTCTCAAAACTAGTTCACGTAGTGAAAGAGGGATTTATTGAGTGTATCTAGTTGTGTGTACATATAATAGGGTTAATATTTCAGTTTGTTTATTCGTAAACTACCACTCGAGCTTATGATGCATTCTTTTTTGCATAGTGAAGTATAAAATTATTAAAACGCGTCCTTTCATTTCTATAACAAAACAAGAAACGAGGTTCTATTTGGTCATGAATGACACCTTTATATCGATAACATTTTTTTTATCCGATCGTGTGACGTAAGCCAAATTTCAATATTATCACGATAGGGATCTATCGTAGATTCGAAGGAAATTCGATGTGACAGACAGCAAACAAATAGAGAGATAAACAAATGACTATAAGAATTCGGTTTTTATTTTTTGTACAAAAAATAAGTTAATGCTTGATAACGGCTAAGATGTAAAACGCACTAACGTATAAGAGTCTATTCACCCTTCTCTTGAATATAAATAAAATACATATAAATAGTAGGGTTGGCGACAACCAAAGAGACTAACCTTTCAATGTATTTAGTTACATTTGAATGCCTACAACTAAATTCTAACTATATGTAGCTATAAAACATTAAAATGGTTAGTTGATTACCAGCATCGCATATTTTTGCATGAGAAGCGTGCTTAACGTGAACTCAAGGTACTTAATTATCTGCTCGAAACGGATCAGATGCGTAGTTTTGTAGGAAAATAAAACATGTTGACGTAGTGTTTATGTGCGGAAGAGTTTCCTCCCTATTGTTTTGTTTCTCCTGTGAAAGTTCCTCATTAAATTGAATGTTACAAAAAAACAGTTCCTTCTTTTTTTGCATTGTGAAGTATGAAATTAATAAAACACATCGTGTCATTTCTGTAACTAAATTAAACAAGAGTTCTTTTTGGTCATAAATGATACCTGAGATCGAATATGTCATTTTAAATGCATTCTTTATAACTTAGTCAAAAGTCTTACTACAAGAAAAACTAAGTCGGTGATATTATGTTAAAAGAATAATACGAAGTTCTGCTTTAGAACTCAACTTTTTTATGTTAAATTTACTCGCAATATTTGTTTTATATTTAGCTACTATAATTAATATTAATTTATTTATCTAAATAGCTGACGAATAAGCATTTGGACAACTTAATGTTGGTCTCCGCCGCCCATAGACACCCATAATATTATATGCATCACGGGAGTGTTGCAGGCTAAGTTGAAAGTAAGCGACGCGCTCATTACTACTGCAAGCCAAACACGTCAAAACTTTTTACGTTTGATTATAGAAAGAATTTAGTAGCTATTCTGGCGTGTCAAAAGTGCCGTCGACATTTAACTAAATGATACAGAAACCAGCCACTTCCAACAGGAACATCGTTCACCACAGCCACAACCATTGTTCGGTAGGGTGTTCAATGAGCTGGAGGTCTTAGTTTAGGGTAAAATAGAAAGGTCAGAAAAAGACAAAGAGAATTACCAAGTAAGATTTATATTATTTATTCATTAATAATGACATAAAACAATAAAATTGTTTATTTGACCACTAATATTATTCTGATCATTTACCAGTATGAAAGTAGCACGTCGTATATCTAATTCGATGTTATTGAGCAAAATTTTAGGATGCCTTAATAAATGTAATGTATGTATTCGAAAGAGTAATAATTATCACTAGTACAGGAGCTCAAATGAGGATATACAAGAGGCAATGGGCTGGGAGAGACCATGTGCCATTTGCGGCTTAACATCCTACTACAGAAATAATTGGGTGCAAAATTTAATTTCGAATATAAAGAGTGATGAATGAATCTAACAATGCCACTTAATTGGTTCAATGGCCGTTTATGTAAGGTTTCTTTGAAACGTGACATAAGATCATGTCATTAGATAGTTATTTTTTAATATGATGGATAAGGTTAGGTACAAAATAATTACATTTTTAATGACATTTATTTGAATGCCAAGCTATGTAACTCATTACTACGTAATTTTTTAAATATAATCAAGTGGTACTAATTATTATTTTAAATTATAAATATTTGCTTTTGAATCAACATAAGTATATTTTAAAGTTTGGAACATTTAATGAAACTCTTTTCTATTTGTGTGTCGGTCGGCCCCATTGAATTTTCTACAAAATCAAAAGACATACGATACTTTATTGATTCGTAAATACAGAGTACAATCAAGATTGTACAAGTACAAGCAAAATGCATCGCAAAGGCAAAAACCGTTTCAGTTTGAACTATGAATTTACATACTAGAATTGTACTACAAGAAGCGTCGCTCGCCCACTTCCTGCCCACTTCTCAACTGGATTCCGCGGAAACACACTGTATACATGTAACATATCTGTGATAGGTAGGTGGTGGCTTCAGTTAGTTAACAACTACTGCAGAGCGCAGGTCTGTCTTTATAAGTAAGATGGCCTGGACCATCCACCATGGTCTCTAAAACGCTGCGCCTGTGCGAATTGGGGGAAGAGTTAATTGCTTACCCAATCGAACTTTACTTTGCCCAGGCGTAATCCGAGCGCAACGATCGTAGGGCTCATAGTCCCTCTAAAGCCCATCAAAGTGATAATTTAATTAATTAATTAATAATATCCCCACACACCACACCCAAATATTCCATTTGGCCTTTCTACTTGTGTCTAATGTAGAGTCACGTACCTACTTGAGAACCCTTCGAAATACAATACATCATTCAACGAATAACCGACTACCCACGAAATTACCTTAACTTTGTCAATCACAAACAAGTGATATAAGATATCGGCTTCTCATAAGACAGGTCGCTATAATTAGTGACAGTGTGAACACTATATTAATGTTATTATGGGAAATATGCAAAATAAAACACTATTTGGAAATTGTGGAAAGCAATAAAAGTAAAGGAAAATGATAGTGTCCAATACATGAAATTGAGTAGTTGAGTGGTACTTGCGTATAAAAAGAGGTTTTAACCTGACGAGTAGTTTATTTATTATTTCGTATACTAATGATTGGGTACATTTGTTGGTTCTGCAAAATGCAGAATATACCAAAATTAAGCTCCTCCATAGTACGAAGACTCAGAAGTACGAGTACTCAGAAGATACTAAATATTCTGTTGATCTTCTTCTGGATTCAGAAAATTGTTGATATTCAAGATTTAGGAGCCAAATAAAATTTATTCTTTTTATAAAAGGTAAAGTAAAGATTGTAGAGGCGAACAGATAGCACGTCCATTTAATGGTTGTAATGTGTGTATTACACAGTTAAATATATAATAACATGTTTGTAATAAAGTTTTTTTTTTTAAATAATCCGTGAATCAAGCGTGCACCAGTTGTGCGATGGCAAAATATTGTAGAAAGCATTAATAACAGTTTCATTAAGCATCTGTCATTGTGAAAACATAGAGTTACCGCAGCTAAAATAAAGATTCAATGTAAATTCAAGACTTTTAGCTCATTTGCGAGACTTGGAATAAGATATTTGCCTGTGAAGGTAGAAAACCTTTGTAGAGTTTAACCTCACAGATACCAGCATTGTATTTACGATTTTACCATGACATATTTTTATGCTTCGTTCTAATTGGTATTGGTTTTCAGCTAAAGTTCCAAATGAAGCATTCATTTGTTTTCCTCAAGAATAGCGATAGCGATCGTTGAAGAATTTGAAATCAAGTCTGTCTGTCTATATTTTTATTTGAATTAGGATTTAAGAATTCTTGGAATTTCAGAAATTATAATGTGGTCTAAATGCTTCTTTATCTTAATAACGTAAAAGGTTCCCAAGTTTTGGAAGTTTACCTAAACAATGATTGGTGACTGGTACTGCATATATCTATACATATATATATAAGCAAAGTTTTTTTTTTGTCATGGGTAAACTCGAAAACTACTGGACCGATCGGCATGGGACCTTCACCATTCGACGCGGAATTAGTTGTAGAAGGTTTATGGCTACTTA
>DWPT01005355.1:0-12300 GCA_018251895.1 Agathymus mariae mariae
GACCTGAAAAAGACAGCGGGCATCCGCTGGATTCAGAGGGCTCAGGACCGGTCAGAGTGGCGCAAGTTAGGGGAGGCATATGTCCAGCAGTGGACCTCCAAAGGCTGATGGATGGATATGATTCTACAAATATCTTAATCAAGAAGTTAAGATAAGATTTCATAACGGATCAGATAACCTTATCACGCATTGCCCATTTTGCTCAAGAAGCTTTCTAACTTAATCTGTGACATGTAATTTACAGTAAATAGCAAGTAATAACGCCCACATACTCAGGCCCTCGGATTTGGATTCCCCGTGGTCTGAACTAAAACCCGAACACAATCATTTATCTGTCACATAAATATTTCGGCTTGTAAAGTTAGTTGAATTCAAAATCCGTAATCAATACATACACATTTTTTGCACAAAAATGGCGCCATGTTGTTTCGAATGTTGCTGGGCTAGGGTTTCTGTAAACTATTAAAGGATACCTATTCCATTCTTTTTTCAAAAACTCGCTCATTTTGTTAATAAAAAAGATTTTTATGTTACTATGCCAAAATTTTTGTAACCCTCCCTGGCTTTGATCTATAAAACCTACGCCCACAGCGCAATCTGAACAAATGTCCATGGATTATTATTAAAAAAAAAAAAAAAAAAAAAAAAAAACAGTTATTTAGGTATGCATGTTTGAGCCATTTTATTATTGTAGCGATCGGTTTACCCAGTTCTATGAATTAAATATACATTCATTGAGTCCAAATCAGAACTTTGTTAACATCCGTCTTAAAATAATAAACCTCATAATTAAACAGACAGAGAGACAATTATACCAGACAGATATATTCCTAAAAATGTTCTACGATCTCCATATCGAAAAAGAGCCCAACTTAATTACATTAAAATGTTCAAAAAATATTTAATATACATTTTCGGGCCAGTTGCAGTTTTATTAACGGTTTAATTTTTTGCATCTTTGAAACTGTTTAATTTAGATACGCTTGTATGAAAAGTAACTATTTAATCTTCTGATTTGTAATCACACCATTATTAATATTAACTTTAAGTAAAGGTTTGTCTTCGATCATGACTTTCATTAACGCATTATAAATATTTTTACATATAGGGGAGAGGAAGAAATATAAGAGAAAAGAAAATGACAGACACTAAGTTATCGGAATAGTTCTATATCGGAAGAGTTCCATCTTTTATGAAATTTGCGATACCTTAATATTAAATTCTATTAATTTTACAGACCACTATTGAAGAGGAAGACATAGACCCAGTGACAATCCAAAGATTGCAACCCGCAAAGGAATTTCTCCGCAATGCTTTTATTGGCCGTTGCAGAAAGTTGAATAGTTGTATAAAACAATGTCCCAAACGGAGAATCAAATATGAATGTACGATGCAATGTAAACAGATCTTCGATGATCTAAATGAATGTGACGAGCCAAAGCAAAAAAAATGTGGAGCTTCAAAATGTGGACATACCATGCCGCCAACTTGGCTTTTATAATTGAATAAAGTCAAGAAAGATAATTTAAATTTACTGTTTTTTTTACGATTTCGTTCTTTCGAGAAAAAACTGCCTCTGATAGGATTTTCGCACTCCTTATCTCCTTATCACACTTAGAGACATTTAAGTATCATGGTATTTAATATCTCTGATCACACCTACTATTAACTTATTTTATTGTTAGTTATCTGAAAACAATCTAAAACAAACTATGAACTCTTTGTTCTGTGACCTAGGTCACAGATGCATGGTCAGTAATGCTATACCTACTTTCTCAGTTGCCGTCCCTTCTGCAATCTTCTGTGTCGTTATATTTCTATGGCACACGCCATAAACTTGGAAGCTTATGTCGTTGCTACTACTATTTATATTTACTTTAATGCTCTACTAAACTTTTTTTATGAAATTGAAGACATTAATAACCTCAATGTACTGCATAAAAAATAATCGGGACGCATTATAAACAAGAATCTTAAAAACAGCTTATCGCACAGTAGAGTCAAATATATACTGACATTATAACAATTTCTGAAAAAAATTAATTCAAAACCAATGACTTTTTAATTTAGAAACGGAATATATAAAACCTCCCCTATCGTAACTTAACAAGTTATATTATCGATCGTTACTCGTAAAAGTAACGACAGTAGCAAATTGAAAATCAGTCCCGGCGATAAACTCGCAAACTGATTCCACTCCACAAAGGAGCGTCCCGAGAATAATATCTTTCTGTGTATATTGCGGGTATAAGACAGTTTAAAACCAACAATTTATCCTTGGTATTTTCAGTTAATCGTACATGATCGGTCGAAATAAATCCGTTCTTGAGACTGTACCCTTCTGATTATACGCCAGGTTCTTTCTGATGGAGTTTGCTGGTCTTGTACAATCTAGTTTAATTCTGGCAGTACTCGTGCATTCATTAATTTAGCTGCAACATTTTTCTGTCGTAAAATAGAATCGTAGAACAATATTTTTATCTATTATATAAATATCTACCCGACCTGATTCCGAACCTTAACAAGCCATTGAGCAGAATCTTTGATAATTGAGTCATCTATTAGTAATTTTACCCATCCTGATCCGACATTAAGACTTACATCACGTCAGATTTAAGGAGGAGGCCATTATGACCTCAGTGATCATCTGATGATTTTAACGGCGGTCTCAACAGTCTAGCCTCAAATCCGTCAACTCCTAAATATTCAAAGTTTCGAAATTAATTATCACTCGCTCTGGTAACTGAGAAAATTATGGGGAAACCCAGTGCCTGAGAATTCTCCACTTACGAAGTTATGTATGACTGAAATATAAGGACTTGTACGTTCATCAAATATCTTGGCGAGCGTGCTGAATTAAAGCATTAGATCAATGTGAGGGGAGACTCCAATCCTCTAAGGGAAAAATCATGGTTTGTAGCGTTGAGGTTGGTACCATCATTTGAATCGTCATAAGTTGTAAATGTAACTAAAGGCCATGAGTCTCTCCTCCTTATTACCGACGCAAGCAGGTTCTTTACTTCAATGAGAATAGGATAAGGGACAGTAGCTAACTCCAGTAATTGAAGTTTTTATACCTTCCAAAGCCTTAAATCTTTTCCTTCTTAATAAGAACTATCTAACGAGATAACCTGACCGATGGCTTAAGATGCCCTTAATTTGACTATAACTTGCTAAAGTCAGTCAATCACTTACAACATAAGTCATCGGGCTAAGAGCACTTCACAGATCCTCCCATTTACGTAACCTTTCCCACTAACTGCATAAGACATATTATTTCCTTGCTTTCAAATAATATTAGGTTATTTTAAACTGCTTCATAATTAAAATTTCTCGGAGCATTTAAAAGTGTAGCGATAATTCATTAATTTCAGTACTGCTAATTAAAATTACTGAAGCGAAAATCTTTATGCGAAACTGAACTAGAATAATATCAGGTACTTGGATATTAGACTCGAGGATAATCGGTTTACAACGATGTCTTCAAGGAAATTGATGATTTTTGCAATTAAAATTTTTAGTCTACTAATTTTGGTAAGTTTTATTACCGATTAATTATATAATGTTTAGATAACCTTTATTGGCCTATGAGTAATCCTATTCACATTTTTATTTTCTTAGATCTAATAACCGGTCCACTGTTCGGCACGTGTCTCTCGTCATAATTAAAGAGATCAAAAGTGTATTCTGTTATCTAATTCAGTTCTTGTCGTTTGCCTGTAACATATTTTTTTCGCATTTGAGCTCCTTAAATCAATCAATCAGAATATTGTTTCCCTCTAAATAACGGACAAATCTTTTAATACTCTTTTCACTGAAATAAAAACCGTATAAAATCATATTTTCCATGCATAACATTATTAAACATTTCTTACAACATATAGTGTACAAAGAAAAAGTCAATGAGAAATTTAGACCCAATATTGCGGTGTCATTAAGATATTCAAAGAGCAGTATGTTATAAGGTCCATTTAACCTCAACCTGTAACATTGAAATTAACCTCATAGTGTTTGCTCTAAAACATAGTGTACACCTAAACGTCTTAAAATTTCCAGATACATCAAGTTTCCTCTACTGACTACTCAGCGTTGCTTTCTCGTCTGTACAAAAGAGCGGCGGCGTCCGATCGCCCGCTCATAGTGCTCATTGATAGTAACTTCCTACAATCAGATCGTCAAACCTACAAGAGACCTAACACAATTTTGGATGCCATAGGATACAACAGGTTGGACAACGTAGGATCACCCGTAAATACCATGGTAAAGTTTTTTTGTTCAAATTGAGAGAGTTTTATGGCCGTACTGCGTTACACTTGGTAATATAGCTTATAATTATAGCTTAGAAACACAATAAATAATATTGATTCCTAATATTGACATCTCACTTGTATTTTCTGTGTTATCGTTTTGTTAGTATTATCATGAAATACTATTGATGATCAACATTATTTACTAATTCCAGCTTCAGAAGAAGAAGAAACCGCGAAACAAATATCCTTACAAACAACAAAAAAGCTACAATGTTGAAAAAAAACTTCACCACGCCTTGCTCCCAAAGCACAAGAGGATAACTACCAGAGAAAGAGAAATTCTAAGATCACCGATAATCAGGAATTTACTGCGTATCTCAAATAACATTGAATGTCAAGCAAAAAATGAGTGTGAAGATCGTTGTAACGACAAGTACACGGGTCCCAAGAATAATAACTGCGTCAATACTTGTGACACCAAATTCGAATGTGAAGAAAATCCTGCGGAGTCTGAATGCGATGAGTGTGAAGCAAATTCATACGATGACGACAAACGCCAAGGAAGCAGCACTAAGGGCTATACTGTGACGGATCCTACAGTTGGGTGTTCTGAGTGCTAAAATACGTGAATATATTTATATTTTACTGGGGATGTTTTTGTTTTATTTTATGCACACTCCCATGAGTTTCTTATTTCCAACACAATTATTTACTTGTAAATATCTTTAAATGTGCATATTTTTGTGTGAGGGATTAATTAATCCCTTCTAATGCTAAAACTGATTTTATTAATAAAAAAAATTGAAAGGTCAGTGAATTAGAGATCAGTGTTATGTACACAATATAACTCAATAATTTAACAAATATGTCAAAAATTAGATAAATTTGATCTATAAATCTAACCTACAATAAAATGCATAATGAAATGCATTACACATCCATTAAAATTACTCTTGATTAGGAGATATTAATCAAATCAGTGATTTCTTGGCAAACTTAATAATTCCAATTTGTAATAATTTAAAACACGTGTAATTTTCAAAATAATGTTCCATGAAACTGTAATGTCTAATGCATGGTAATCTAGATTTACAATACCATACACAAGATGTCTGTTACAAATCAGGTAAGAATTTCAATAGTTTTCAAAAATAATAAAAATTATAATATGATCGAGATTTAAAACCATAGTAAATCAATCGGGGAATCAATCAAAGCTTAGAAAAGAATGTGAAAGTCAATAAGTGAAAATTGAAAGACTTTCCAGGGCTTAGTTAAGCATCGTAATTAGTGAATTGGAATTGGAAACGATCGAACAAAAATTTTAACTATCTTAACAATGAGAAATATAATTAGCATGTCGATAATTTTAAAGATATTAAGTAGCCCGTTCCTGTTTGTCATTGGTTTATATCATGAAAGCTTGTAAAATCACTATAGAGCGTTACTTTCCTATCGCGATCAGTTTATCAGACATCAAAAGTGAGAAATGTCAATACATTTACCGAATAGTTATTCTGTTAACATTGTGTCATTTAAAGATAAAAGTATTACACATAGGACCGTTCAACCTTTGAACTTAGTAGTCTAGACATACTACTAATATTCAAAATATGATGAATACGACATAATTATAAGATCTCTGGCTGAACATCCTTTGCCAATGACATATTTAGAAAGAAAAACATAACAATACGTCCATGACTTTCTTTCATTTGTTGTCCTCAAAAATTAGGATGATTTTGCTATACTCTATTAAATTTTATACAATTTGTAAAATAGGATAGAACGGTTTTTGATATCTAATTAAATTTCTCAAATGTGTTTTTGTGTTATAGAAACAAAATAATAATGAAGAAGACGGTACAAGACCACAAACTCCTACAAAACAATCGGTTTGTTAGAATTCTAATTGTTCAATATTAAAAAACCCATTAAACACAATAAATCCTTATTAGTTTAGTCAGACCTAAGTAATAAGTCACCTACTTAAGAAGTAGTTTGCTATAAAACTGGAGTTTGTTAACGTCAATTCCAAAATATGCATTAATAGCAATTTATTTTAAGCCAGATGAAATCACGTCTTTCTGCTCATTGCAAACGGAAGTTGACGAGTATTTGGAGAAAACTCAAAGTTCTGATTACCATGAATCTTATCCTGGCGTTGAGAGGCTTGAATATGACTTTGTAGCCGAAAGGTGTAACCTGTATGCTACCAAGTATGTTGTCATTTACTTATTAGATGTCATAAATAATAATAAACTCTTATAGACGTTTGTTTGTCTTCATTGCAGGCCACATTCGAATGTTTAAACAATGGAGCAACATTTCTATTTCGGACATATTTAGTTATTTATTTCATAACATAACTAGGATCTGTAATAAAAATATAAATATAAAATTCAGCATGAAGACCCATTTTTTTATTTATTTATAGGACTGCTTACAAAAACATCTTCAATAGCCACAAGCATTATAGACTATGTATTCATTTGCTTCAATCTATTGCCGACTAGGTATTACATCAATTTATAAAGTACGATGGGTCTGACTACATACTGCACAAATATCATGAATATATACAAAAATCTTTATCTATAAATTCTTTTTTTTTCTACAGTTTACTTGAATCTATTGCTCATTTAGTAAAAGGATGCCTTGGTGCTGGTTTCCTCGGTATGCATGAAGCCTACATGCATGGAGGCCTCTGGGCTTCTCTGGCCTCTACCGCATTAATTGGTCTTCTCATTGCTTCTTCTATGTTAGTGAGTAAGAGCACCTTTGTCTGTTATACGAATACTTATCCGCTACTGTTTTGATACTTAGTTTTTTTTTTTATTTCCTTTTGCTTTAAACATTTTTTTTCAGACAACTCTTTATTATGACCATCAGAGCAATCGTTGACTTGTTATATTTTTATTACACCCCAGGACTCCAATCCTCCTGGTTCTTAAGGATACCTTAGTTATTATTGTTCTAAACATATAACCTTTTTTGACAAATATATAACCTTTTCTAACAAACATAATTTTTTTTATATACTCCTCATCATCTTAATCTCCTTCTTTTTCTTGCTTAAAATGATAATGGTACAACTTGCCAAGTTGGCCAACGTTGTATTTTTAAACTTCATACAGATTTAAGGAAATCCTTCAGGTCCATAGATTACTTTAGGATGCTTCCCTTCACCAAAGTCGAAATGTTTGATTCAAAATCTGAACCGCCGGTGTAGGCAACTGGCACCCAATGTACTGGTCTGTCACTGCTAATTTTGAACACCATTTGTTTTAATTAATTCGTCTAACAGTCTCTGGTGAACTCTGCACAAACTATGTACAGCCGTCTGCGAGTGTTCAGATTGTCGTATCCGGATTTAGCTGAAGTTGCCGTAGCCACTGGTCCGCTAAAAGTGTTCAGGCGCTACAGCAAACCTTTCAGGTATTTTATTTCTTATCGGTACATCCTGTATCCGAAGTACAATTTTTTTTGGTAGAGAAGTCTCTAAGAAGTGTGCTAATAAGTTTACTTGCATGGCAAAAATAAGACGATCAACCAGATTGAAAGTGGTCAGTTATCGATAATGTGGATTGTAAGTCCTCTATACCCGGTATATCACTGGCATGTTATAAGGAAGCGATAAAACCGCATCTTAAATCGAAACTATAACATGTAAAATATTTTCACAGTTGAATAATTTGAGGAGTTTATAAAAATTAAGATTACATAATAATAAAAAAAATAGTGGTATAATGCAAAATTACCGTTGGAATTCTACTCGTATGCAGCCTAGTAACCTTCAATTAAAGTTCGGCAAACACGATGCCATTATCTCGTTCGTTCGTGACCAATAGGATTTACAGAGTAGAATAGAATTAAATTTTACTCTTACATGAGCTATCTATACCCCATTGGTAATTTTAAAAAGATCAAAAATTAAAAAGTAGGAGAGTGAACAGGTATTATAAGTTAGTGTGTTCAACATCTTAGACTTAATCACCACTTACCATCAGATGGGATTATTGACAAGCATTAACTTATTTTATGTAAATAAATTCTTCCATTTTTAATTTATAATTTAATTTGTAAACTATCTTCATTGAACTTTTGGAAACCTGATCATTACATTCACAAATTGGACTCGTTTTTATCAGGCTTTTTTTTTCATATTGACTCCCATACAATTAAACCTTCCTCGTAAATTACTCTTAGTGATATTCATAAAAAACTTTTTGAGATAAATACTCTTAGACGGACATATAAACTTTGCAGAATACGTACATTGTATATAAATTCGAATATCACTTTTAGAAAGCTAATACAAATTATTTTTTATGTGGTAATAAAATGTAGTGGAGTATTGTTGTAGAAATACGAGTAGTTCTACCTTAGCATACATAATTGATGCTGTCTAATCTCAAGTCTAAGTAGTAAACCATGCGAGCAGTAGACCGATGGAATATTGAGGGTGATAGCCTTTTGGACTTTTTATGTCAATTTATTTCGTAGCGCCTATGTGATTATTTTAAAGGCTTGATGTACCTTTAGCGGTTTGCCATTAGAGATTCGTTCATTATAAATTTAGTAGAGATTCGAATTGAAAAAGAGAAATCGAATGCTTAGAGTGTGATGAAGAGAGATTTCCAATGGAGTCGGAAAGTGACAAGATCTCACACAAATACCTCACATAAATTATTCGCACGAATTTACACGAATTATTTTTAAAGATCTTATTTCAAAATATTTTTCGTATTTTTTAATATTGCGTTTGTTGATACACATTATTGTATTTTGTGCAGTCAAGGGTTTATTTTTGTAATTGTATATTAATTTGTAAGTGTATTATTTTAGTTATTCATACGCCAGCATGATTCCAAACATTGTAATATTTATTTTACGTAAAATATTATTTATTTTTATGACAATAGGTTTTCTTATTCAATTCAGTTTGGTTGAACAGCATAAAGATATTAAGTATTAATTTTATTTAAAACTTGCTTCGCTTCGGAAAAACTACGCCTTACGCTAAGAATTAGTACCCGAACTATTTTTAATTAATTTATAACTTTTTTATTTATGGACGGATTGCAATGAAACAATATGACTTGACAACTTGAAATATAAAGCAATGCTTACTGCAATATGTTGTGTAATTCAAAACTAGAGAATCGGTTTAGATTTTATTTAACATTATTTTTTTTTTCTGAATATGGAACACATTCAACACTGGCCGTTAGAAAGGCATCGAAAAAATCGAAAATCTGCTACAGGGCAGAACGCAGCATATCTAGAACCGAATCGTTCATAAATCTATTGGTTCAACTGGCAGCGGTATTGGAAAAATATGGAAAAATTTTACCTGCATTTCATTTTCAGATATCTTGTGGAATCGTTCCTCTTCATAGAGTTTTGCGGCACCTGTTGCATCTTTCAAATCATGCTCGCGCATACTCTTAAGGAGGTACGTATGCGTAACTTCGTAAATAACGAGAACTTACCTCTTAACATGGTACGTGTTATGTCGTTACATAAGCACTATTGTCCCAATGTTGGGTATACAAATCTGCTCACAAAAGATATGAAGCGTCCTTCACCTTTCTAATCTTATTCTTCTTACATAGATTGCATCATGATAAAAATAATTAGATATAAAATAATCACCAAAACAACTCTTCTCTGGATTCGAGTCTCCACAAATTCGCGTTCGCACTTTTAACAATCGGTACCGTAAATATTTTGTAACGGTCTCCATAAACATTATTTCATGTGTTTTTTATCTTTGTAGGTTTCAGAAGGATTATCATCCAATATAAAGGAGCGAGGATTATCAGTAAGCTTATACGTATTAATAATCACTGGACCATTAATACTATTATGTGCTATACGAAGCCTCAAGTATTTGGCGCCGTTTTCACTTCTTGCTGATATTTTTTGTGGTAAAATAACTGTTTATTACATTAAATAGTCAGTTCCAAAAATGGGTAATAATAAAAGGTATTCTTTTAATTTCCAATTAAATTCTGATGCTTGACTGATCCTGTTAACAGTATCAATTGCGATTCCGATCCCACTTCAAATTCCGATACTGATACCTTTCCTGATTCCAATATTCGTCGCTCCCTCTCCTACCCTGCATGTCTTGAGAGTTGTCCAATCCTCGATGCGATAGCAGTCTATCGAGGACGATAATAGATGCTAGCTAGCGGCGAATTCATTGAATTGCGTTCGGAAGGAATTTTAAAATATCCTAGATTTATAATTTATCGCTACACACTGCAATCAATAATCGCTAGGCATGTCAGTACATTTAACAATGATATGTTGCATTTTCCAGCAATATGCGTGCTTACCACCATGTATTACAGTCTAAGCGTTGCTCCGAAGCTAAGTGAACGTCCTGCATGGAAAAACGTAGATGGCTGGATTCGTTTCTGCGGTGTTTGCATCTACAGTGTGGAAGGCGTCGGTGTAACATTGCCTATTGAAAACTATATGCGACAACCTCAGTTGTTTAGTTTCGTGCTGCAATGGGGTTAGTTTCGCATAAGCTTTCAAGATGATATCGATATCGACTGCGATTAGAGTATTATTTCAATTACAATAATTTCGATAATTATTCTATATTATTTTATGAGTAGCTAGCTTTAAACTAGTCTTCGCCTAGTGGTCGAAATTCGAAAATAGACATTACTTAACTCTTTGTTTCCAAAATTCTTTATCGATAATACCGCAACACGCCAACAGCTACCAAACGAAAAACCGATTGACAAACAAAGGAGCCAAAGGAATCGTACTGTTATCACGTATTATAAGTAATAAAAAAAATAAGTAATCTTATTCACAATTTACTTTACAGTTGGTCAAATATTTGATTATATGTAACGTAGGCATAATCCACACTAATTTCTAAATAGTATAAAACAATCATATATAGTTTATTAATAAGAGCTTAGTGTTTTTTACTACATAATTTATCAGGAATGCCAATTTCGTATAATATAATTTTTCAGGCATGGCGATTGTAGTGAGTTTCGTCGCAATTATCGGATTCTTTGGATATTGGGGATGGGGCGAAAACTGTCGGTCCCCCATCACAGTACACATGCCAATGGAGATGTATGTCATAGTGTTTTTCTACTCATATAGTAACTATAGCATATTCTCTGATGCACAGGATGTTTATTTCTGTTTTCTATTTGAGTTATTGTTTATTTGTAGCTGTTTATACAAAAAAAAAATTTTTTCTTAAGTTAAAATTTATTTCATACTAACTCTAAATTTGAAACTGGTAATATTGTTAAGAAAGTTAAATTCAAGCTCAAATAATACTATTGTACAAGCAATTAAAAGTTTACTATTAAAAAAATCCAGTGAAGCAAACAACAGCTATAAAATCTAAAAATTGCTAAAGCAAGCAAATTCAAATGAACCACTAGACAGTTTCAAGGAGATGACGAAATAATTTTACTGCTTACTACTAAACGCTATGTAAGAACATTATACAGTGTGACCAAGCTTATCCTTGCTGAACATTCTAAGCTGTTATGCTAAAACCAACTCATTACAATAACATTACGACGGTATTGCCTTCTAAGTGTTTCTAAGATCACTGAAGCCCAATTTGAACTATCTGTGTTCCCGCAGAGAGAATAATAATTTAAATGCAAACTTATTAAGAGATAAAGACTCAGTGAAGATAATTTAGTCGTTGCAGAACGTCATGTACATGTAAAATAGGTGACATCCATAAATTTGTTTAATATTTTATTTGTTTTTCTTTACAATAAATGAATGCTTGACGACAATCACACCTGGTAATGTATGACGAGATAGTTCTGTTATATAAGTAAAAAATATATGTATCATAATATGTTCAGTTACGTTGTTTCCGTAGTAGTGAATTAAAAAACATACACATCTATAAAAACCCTATTAAAAGCACTCTAAAGAAAATTATCACAGAGTAAATATCATCCTTATATCATACCAGAATTCTTTCATAACATCGGCTAAAATAGACGTCCAGCAGATATGTCAAACGTGTGGGACGAGC
>DWPT01005356.1:0-12300 GCA_018251895.1 Agathymus mariae mariae
CATCATGTCGTTAACCCCAGAAAAATGTTCTAGGATCTTGGCAATGTTTGAAGATGGGCACAGTCAGCGAAATACAACAAGAACTGTTGGTGTGACTCTTTCTATAGTTCAGCGAGTATTTCAGCCTTTCCATGAAATTGGATCCAATCTTCGAAGACCAGGAACAGGCAATAAGGTGCAAGCTTTCGCTTTGTTACGGCTGTTGAAGTAAAGAATCATCTTTTACGAGCTGAAGGAAACAATCTGAGTACGAATACAGTAAGGCGGCATCTGGCTGAAGCAAATTTAAAACCATTTAGACCTGCATATGGCCCAAAAGTAGAAAGATACCACAGAAACTCAATGTTGAGTTATAGTAGAGAACACGACAATTGAACTCGGAATGACTGATCAAAAGTGATGTTTTCAGACGAGTCTAGATTCTGTTTATACAAGCACGACGGGAGGAAAAGAGTATACAGAAGGTCGGAAGAATTTTATAACCAAGCCTGTATAGAAGAAAAAGTTCCATACAGCGTAGGCTCTGTTCACGTATGGGCTGGGATTTCTTCCGAAAGCCGCACTAAGCTATTGGTTATATAACTTTAACTGCAGAAAAATATGTTACTGGAATTCTGAATGACTACGTTGGTACATTTTTAGTGGACATAAGCGAGAATGCCGTTTGTAAGCAAAACAATGCCTGCCTGCATACAGCTCAGATAGTGTTTGCCTATTTTCAAGAAGTTGGTATCACACACAATGGCCAGCACGCAGTCCCGACTTAAACCCCATGGAGCATGCATGGGACGTACTGGGACGACGTGTACGTCAGCGGAATCCATCGCCATTCACGCTGCGTGAAATGAAATAAGATCTAATAGAGTGTAGCCTACTCTTTACAATAACTTATTATATTTATATTATTACACATATTATTTTCATTTACATTTATATACACTAAATATTGACTTACACTTTATTTACATATATATAATAAAAAATTATTTTTTGAAAAAAAAAAGTTGTTCCTTCAGTTTCAAACAGTTATATAATATGAAAATTAATAATGTATCGTCTTAAACGGTGGTAAAGGTACCGCAAAAAAGTTCTTGAATGCCAACCTTCGTGTATCTTTTACAGGGTTACCGTAACAATCCCCCCCATCACCTTGGTAGAGTGCCAGGTCTGAAAAGGTATTTCCATAAAAATATTATTGTTTTATTTGTTTTCTATTGAAATTAAAATTCAAAATCAATAAGGTATTCTGTAAATACACTTCTGCATATAATTTTTTGCTCCTACTTCCATTTTTATAATGTTAACGGTCAGGAGAAGAAACGGCGAAAAAACCTTTAACATATTTTAAAATAATATATTGTAATTACAAAGTAAGTTTTAACCTAAGCGTTAACGATTTACTGCCCATTTTTATAACCTAACACTTTCTGCTGGTTAAAATTTACACTCATTATTATCAATATCATATCAGCCTTTATCAATCCACTGTTGGACACAGGTCTCTTCAAAGATGTGTCACATCACTTTGTCCTCAGCTGATCTCATCCAGCAGCTACCACCCGCCTTCTTAAGTTCATCGGGCCGGAGGGCATCCGATGCTACGTTTGCCAATTCATAGTCTCCATTCGGTAACTTATCTGCGGCATCGGTTTCGCGACATATTTATGACCAGCCCACTGCAATTTCAGTTTGCTAACTCTTTGTGCTTTGCATCCTCATTTCGGAATTTACCCCGTAAAGAAACTCCAAGCAGAGCATATTCTGTATATAATTGAGCTACACATCTCCATAGCATTGGTCATAGCCTGTAGCAAACACTGATTAAAAAACTTCGATTTTCGGCATTGTGGTACAGGCGACAAGAAAACACCCCGACGCAATTGAATAGTATTTGTCTGGCGAATGGTATTATAACGGAGTACCATTGTGAATAACGTCATTAAACTGCCTCTGTATTTCATGGAGCATAAGAAAAAGTTCTATTGTCACCCCATCCTCATCCGGAGCTCGATTGTTTTTAAGCTGCTCAAGGGCTACACTCATCTGATCCAAGTCAACACCTGGGAGGTTCTCGGTGAACGCGGTGGTGACAGCGGTCGTTATATTGGCTCTTTAATCATTGTCGCTGGTTTTGGAATACGTGAAGAATATAGGTTTCCAAAAAACTACTTTGTGTCTGTGAGCATCTCTGGAATTGAGGTGCCGAGCTGGCCATGATCTGTTCAAAGTGCTGTCAGGTAATTTTTTCTGGAAGGTTGCGCGAAGATTTTGTACCCTCATTTTTTTTAAAATTTAAATTATTTAGGGATTCATCGTAATTTTAATTGATAGATAATGATTTAGAATTTGCTTTCATATCGGCGACAATAGGGCTCAGTATTTACTTCATCGAGGGATAACTTTTAAGCTTATAATTAATATTTAGAATGCCAGAATTATAAGTACAAGTCGATAATCAGTTGTGATTATGGTTGCGGTAGTGATTCTTCTTCAGATGTCTTTGTGATCATTCACTTCTTATTTGTTATGATGAAGTAAATTTAATTTAATACACCAGACATATTTGTGAGAGAAGACTCGAATCAAAACCAAAAGTGACTATTTGTCATATATTATTTTTTTAATGCCGAAATTTATGCAGATATTAGCGGGGCCCCCTCCAATTCCGTTCGGATTCAACAATCAGTTATGTATTAATGATTCATTAGTAAAATAACTTACGCACCGCACCAGGTAAACTCTTACTTTACCTTTCGCCTTAAAATCATAATTACCTAGTATTTTATTATACAACATTGTATTTTATGTTTGACCATACTATTTAGACGTATTTAGTATACTTACATAGTTAAAGTAAAATGAGCATGTTTAAAAAAGTTAATAAATTTCAATTGCAAATTACCATTTGCGTAGTAAGTGCCATACAATCCTTGAAAATTACTAAGTCTACTCTGACAGTTCATGAGTTCCAGTTGGCACATACTATAGAAACTTCCCCAGCCATACCAACTTGTGTATACGCAAACATCATGGAAGTAATTTCTGTAACAGAATGATATATTACAATTGATGTAGAACCTTATGTCAAAGCAAACCTCTGTTAGTTGTTTACCGTGTTGAAAAGTTAAGATTAACTCTCCTGATATTCGTTAATGCTAATCATCTTCTATTTGTCCCGTGCGTCTGATGAAAAACAATCTTTTGATAAACCAATGAGGAAAGTCCTCATACTCACAGACTCAATATGTTGTAATTAATTTGACTGACAGAGGTGAGGGGCACATTGCAATTATGTTTGATAATACACCTTACAGTCAATAACATGGTGGTAAAAATTTGTTTTTCTTATTAAATTTGAAATTTATCCCCGAATAGCGCTTCCTTTGTCAACGTTACAAATTAAATTTCATTAATGAATTTAGTTGATCGTATAAGTAGGCGACAAATTCACAAGGGATTCTATAAAGGATTTATGTACCAAAAGTCTACAGAATCTTAAAAAACTGACGCTTAAAAATATTAAAATGACTTTTGGTGGATTTAATGACCCTATGAACAGCCAAGTCCGTAGAATAAGCATTTTACCTGTTTCTAATGCACCTTATATGGTCACTATAACAGGTATAGTAATAGTTTTTAAAATTAGGCGGTAGTTCATCATAATCTATACCATCGAACTTAAAAAATGGCGTTGAGTAATCATATGGAATTACGTTTTCGGCCAGTGCAGGAAACGGAAACTTGGACTTCTTTTGAGGAGCACTAGCTGTCAGGGAACCTAGAAAAGGATGTCGTCGTTAAAGTATGAAAAAACACAAAATTGTTTGTAACACTTAATCGAAGTCCATATCGCAATGTACAGCTCAGTTAAATCTAACTAGAGTTGATTTATGTGTATCATAACAGAGCAAAGCTAAAACAGCTCAGTACCATATTCACATTTGTTTGTTAACCGATTTTATTTTTCTTTGACGACGCCATAGCAAAGTTGGTAGTGACCCTGCCTGACGAGCACCCGGGCCTCGGGTTCGACTCCCGGCCGGGGCAGACATTTATGTGGCATATAAATGTTTGTTCTCGGGTCATGGGCGTTTGTGATGTCATATTTGTGTATTGCCACCCGCAACACGGGGAAACTATGCGGGAGTTTTTTTTGTTTGTAGCTATTTATATAATGAGTAAATTTCGGAAACAGAACGTTATATAATTACGACCACGAGCCGGTTATAAATCGTATTATTATATTAAGTAGATAATAAATATTGACTTATTAGTATTGGAATATTTTTGGCATAAAACGTTTAATCTTTATTAAAGATTTGACGATAAAGATATATAGGTATTAAGCAGACATAAGCAGAAGCTACGGGTATAATAATTTGTTTATATCTGTTTTTTTAATGTTAATAACCAACAAACAAGTTGACGCTCCATCTGATCATAAGTGGGCACTACCACCCAAGAACATTAGTAACATCATTAAACATTACTTACGTTAACTTAAAAACTCATTACAAAACTCCTTCTGGTTCTCAATTCATTGGTTTTTTTTATGTTCGTTACCTCAGAAATCCGTCATTTAAAAACCTATTGGAAAATTTCATTTTTGTTTAAGAGGGTATACATTCCATTGTGTCCCACTTATATATGTAGAAAAGAAAATACCACTCCTAAAGATGAAAAATAGAAAATGAAACCAAGAACGTCACCGTCAAATTGAAGTCGATTTTTTTTAGTTTCAATTTTTTTTTTGTTTTGTTCTAGCAAATAAACACCGACTCTAATTTTCAAGTCTTTACAGAATATAAAGTAGACATTGGTATTATATTAGTTAAAAATTAAGAATATAATATACATATTAATCAGAGATTTAAACAATTTTTTTACTAAATTAACTACAAACAAAAACATAACTTATTTGCCGTAAGTCTGAAAGGAAAATGTTAAATTTTGGGCAATACAGGTTGGTCCAATTAGATTAAATGAAAATCTAAATATAAAAAACTGGAACATATTTCTCAATATAACAAATGCAGGAAACCTTCACTCAGGAAGGCAGGCAGGAAAACTTGAACTCTTTCAAACGTGATTCTGTGATCGAACACTTACCAATTAACTTAAGTGGAGGGTTTGTTCGTAATTTAAAATCAAAGATCAATCAAGAATCAAGATTTAATCAAGAATTTTTAGTATCCTTTATCTGTCTGCGTTTTTCCCCATTAAATGGATATATAATGGATTCTAATACTTAGAACATATTCTAAAAAGTTATTTAGTAATAGTCATTAATTTATATTCCCATACAAGAACGACACTTACATCGTTAGTGAGATTTTACTTAAATTTTTACTGCGATACTTGTTTTTTGGTGCTACTTTTTGTTAAGATATTAACAAACATGTACACCACTCGCACCTTCGCACTAGGCTCCGATGAATTGCGGGTGACATGGACATACATGAATATGACATCAGAAACACCCATGGCCCGAGAACAAACATTTGTCTGTCACTACCAACTGGGCTATTGGGTCTTCGGAAGTAGTTAAAATATATATATTGACAAAGATTAATATCTAAGTTACTCTGTATCCCTAGAAATCGTTCTGTTTTCATGGAATAGAGCAGTCAGTTACATGGTTACTTACAAACAGTATTGTGCGTATTAAACTTTTACCCTGTCAAATTTAGTGCCATCCAAATATTTGATTTAACAGAGCCACGTATGTGGCGTAGAATACTTAGAAAGATTATTATTTTTTCTGGACGAATCGACTGCTGGTTATTGGTATACAAATAAAAACAAAATTGAATTTTAATAACTTACTGAGTAAACCGAGGAGAAATAGTGAAAAAAAGTCCATCTTTACGCCCTCACTCCACTTGTGAAAACTAATAACTGACCAGCGAGGCTCAATTACATTGAGTCTGATTTTATCGCTATCCACTTAAAAGTTTTATCAACTTTTGCTGTTTTAACGAGATCCTCTGTCGTAAATCCGTATCTAAGATCTTGAGCTCATTACCGCCTGTAGTTGGTAATTAAAATTGTATATAGGCGATTACTGTCCAGCGCGTTCCCAGTTTAATTTTTGTATTTGCATATCGATTTTAAAACGCTTAGATGAATTAGATTTTATCCATTCTTTAGTTATAACCAACCTATCCTGATTGTGTAGCACCTTGCCGAGCAATAGATGACGTAATGATCGCAGACCGCAATGACCTTCTGGTGGTCGTTAGCGCTGTTTGTAAATCTCACACCGGTTCGAATTCAAATATAGTATGAACCTATATTATCTGACGCTAACTATCTAAAGCTTTGAATCTGAAATTTCAAAGATCTGATAATAATACTATTTTATGTTCTAAAAACTGACACCTGTTTTGACTCATTCAAAAGTATTTGTGAATGTTCTGTGTTTGGCAGCCATTCGTAGTAATGGCTCATCTCGCTCATTATATTACTTGCGTTGACAGCGTTACATTTTGTATTGATATCAGTATTTAAAAAACTTTTTCTGCCGCGATCTGGAATAGCTGTTCCACAAGTGGTAAAACTTTCTGTGTTATCTCGTACGAGTGCGTTTCGTTCATACAAGTACAACACTATTATGCAGGCATATCAGAAGCCTTTAGTTAATCTACCATCGACCATCATTCAGTTTATGTCAATGAATGTCCGCAAAGTATAGTACTTGTATTTTATAGTCAGAATAACAATAGTAAATTATCTATACAGTTATAAAATATACGTGATACAATACATAAATTGAAATAATCATTCACGTCCGACGGAAACTTAACCAGTGAATGAAATGAAAAGATTGCGCGATCAACGGAAGATTTGTAATTGGCAATCTGCGTGGCGGGCGTGCGTTGAATCTAGAAGCTGTGGATATGCCTTAATTTTAATTATAACTGTAAAGTGTCTATCCATCCTTCCTCGTTAAAGTCCAAGTTAAAGACGAATTTCTCGGCACGGTTTACGCTGGTGAGGCGGTCGATGCCATATCCCTTCGATGTTGAGGTGGTCTGTGATATAGCTAAATCACGATAACGATAGTAATAATATTTTCCTACGTATCAAGTTAACACTGCTTCCAAAAATCTTTTCAACGTGGGATAACAGTTTTACAGAGCTTATTATATTAACCCTTGACCCGCGACGCACTGGTGATGCCTTAGACGATGTATATAAGGCCGTTTAAGTATCAAGTGTTGTGTTAGCTCTTCTGTTGGCTATTGTCATAAAAAAATAATTAAACATTAAATTATTTCGAAAACATAATTTTTAGCTAGTCATATAAATATGATATTTTTCAACTTATTTTACAACATCTGTATTATAGGATTATACGTTCTCTACACTAGCGTTTAAATAAAAACGGCGAATTTTGCGAGTTTAGGTGTATGTGGAGGATAATTTTCCGAACCACCGGTTTTGAAAAATATTTTTACCATATGAACGGTACAATACTCCGGGTGGACACAGAGTATAAATAATGTATATATGTATGATGTATATAAGTCTAGACGGGCCGTTACTTATAATTAAAATAACTCATCCAGTCCAATTAGTTCGGTTCCATGATCATTGCCTTCGCCCCATATTTCAACGTTTCCGACCATCGCATTGCGTCTATTGTGATAAGCTTTTATGCTGCTAATTGCTCGTTTTGATTTGGTTCCTAATAATATAATACCAGAGTGAGATTTGAAATGTACCACTTCTTGGTATTTTGCCTTACCGTGATTGAGACGAAGTCAGTAAAGCGTAATTATCTGCCTGATTCCGTTGAATAATATGGTCGGTATAGTATTTTAATTTATGAAATTCGAACATGAAATTATAATTAAATCATAACGCTTTTGTTACCAAATGAATAGTTTTTTTTTATCCGATTCCTATGAATGAATTTATTATATTTATTACATAGGCAATTTATTTTGATGATAATAATTTTGAAATGTTGAATGCATCGCAACATTATTTATTATTCTTAATGTAAGTGGCAAAGTAATATTCATAATCCATAACTATCCCGCTGTTGGCTCTAGTCTTCTTACAATGTAAGAGATAGAACCACAGAAATTATATGTAACTATCAAATATGGACATCTGCATATTGTTTTTCCCACGGTGTTTCTTCAAAGATTTGAGTAACCAGTTAGGTAAAGCTATCGTTAATATGTTTTTGCACGTAGTTTTTAACAGAATGAGTTAAATAAAATTTCTAAATAAGTATAGGACAGTACCCATTGCCGTACTTCTCAGTAAGTGTCCTAATTTTTATGATCTTAATTTTTAAATATGAATTATTATTTGAATGTTTTTTACAACTCTTATACATCGACATGTTATTATTTATGAGTTTACTAATATTAAAACCGACTCTATAATTTGTACTTGCTGAAAGTTATACAGAAACCAGATCACCGGTTTTGGAGTTAAGTGTCTGTCTGTTTCGCTACCTATACACGAACTCAGCATTGCGAGCAATTCAAATAATAGATAGGATAAGATTAATTTATTCATAAATCAATATTCTTCATTATTATGTAGGATAATATTAAGCGAATTAGGTAAGTTCCTGAGAATTGAAGTTCTTTTAACAAATTTTATATTAATTAATAAGAATTATGTTTTATAGGCAATGTGTTAAAAAAAGTTATATCAGGCATTAAACAAAAAATAATGTCTGTTAAAGAACATGATATTTATAAAATAATGTGTTAAATATGAGTAATAATTGAGTGTTATTTATTTGTAAACGAGAGAGAAATTATTTTTCTAATTTCCGCTTTACATTATAATCATTTCATATTATTACGGTTTTTATGGTTTATAGTATCATTCTCGTAGGTATTTGTCAATCTGTCACATCTGTTTGTTAAATATACTGGAAAAATTTATTTATATTTATTATAAAGTTAACTCACCCACTTATGTACACATACCGTAAATAATCGAATCCCATTTTTGGGAGTTACATTCAAATTAGAAATTGTAAAGAATTACGGCAAACACAGCGTGTTGGTGTGAATAAAAAAAAATAAAGAAGATTTACAAAATTGGATCGTGCACCTTCTTCCCTTATCTCAAATATAACAAAACAAAAACAATTTTAAAATAACTAAGATAAGAATGTCAAATCTGACTGACCTCAATTTTTAGCAAAATCTATACGAGTAGAAAAATCCTACTCCTTAAGTTTCTATAGGAAAGGAAAAATATTATTTGGATATATTTACAATACCGATCGCACGCGAGTCTGATTGGTATGTGAAAATTTCCTTTTGTACTAAATATATTTAAAACAAATTGCAACGGTGCTACAGAAATGGAGTACAAATGCTAGAGTGAATAATTTATGAAAAGCCTACCCTTTGTACGATATCTTAATTTTAGTGCATATTTTGTACCATCTTATTGGTGTACAACAAACTATGTTCATACGTAAGTATTCGTAAACTTCTTTAGTGTATCAATTATTTGCAAAGTACGATGTCGAGTTCATTGAGACAACATTTTTTTCAATGTTAAAATGGTATGTGTTCATCGTGCTCCCTTGTTTATACTCATTACGCGTACTAAGCTACTGCCTTCACCCAATACTCCCCGACCGACGAATTGGTATTACGACGGTTCATTGGCTTCGTGGTTATTTATATTTCGTGTCGCAGATTTTATACTGCGCTTCAAACATATAAAACAAGGCATTGAATAATTTGGTACATAAATTGCTATCGGCTTTTACTGATTTATGAACTACCCATAGCCACGATGAAATTTACGAATCTATTGCTAAATATATTCCTAAATAGTGGCACGTTATTGGTCCTTTCACCCTGTTTGATTGAATTCTGATAACTTTTCTATTTTATTTATTCAATCTGTGTGCCGTGTGAATTGTTAACCATATACACATATATATATTATGTATATATAGTTTTTTGGTTGACGTTTCCTTACAAAGCTAGGAAATTATCATTTTAATGACTGAAAATTCTTCAAAATATTCTCAAAATTAGTTTAGGTCCGTCAATCTATACTTGGTAAGTGTGATGGACAATGCCATGAAACCCTTGTTATGTTAAAAGGGAATTAAGATCAGCAAGAGGTCAGCTATCGTTGGTATTGTTGATGATTCCCAATGATGGTAGAAATACTTTAAGACTAAACATCATTTACCACATCCATATTTAGTAATCTCGTTCATAGTATTTGCTACATCAGTCATTGTACATTCATCCCGTTGCATTGGCTGTGATGTCATATATTTGTAATTTGTACACCGCGTGCCGACTTATGGTCATATCATCAGTATATTTTTGCTTATCAGCAACAGTTAGCTATATTTTACTTAAACAATTTAAATTAAATTAATTTCATCATTAACAGTAAAATTTTGTTAATGATGAAACACGAAATGATCAAAATGTATCTGGATAACATAATCAGTAAATCGATGACTGATGTCATTCCATGCGTTTTGAAATTTTCGAATATCGTCATTTTGTCACTACACTCTGAATAACAATGTATTTTTATTTCCTTGGTTAAAAGCAAAGCTACGATGATGTAATGTCTCACATAAATAATGTACAGGAAGCACGTGAGACTAGGTAGATGGAATATTCGCTAAATCAAGTAACTATACTACAGGAAACTAGATTTTTCCAATAATACACAGAACAAAGCCGGAGAAAAGTCTAACATGTGTTAGTTAATCCCTCGTTTTATTTGGTTACAACCGCTTTCTAACTTTTTATGTTGTATGGATGTGTTCTTGCAATGTCCTATAAGTATCTACATATCCCAACTAGAGATGTTATGGATATGAAATTTCGGATTTGGGTATATATATCGATGGATTTATCAATATTTTACCAGTTTACTGGAACTGTAAAGGATATGAAACTGTTTCGGATTATCCGATTGTTTTGGACAATTTAAGTTACGGATATTAGACGATTTAGGTTTTACAAGGTAACAGTTGCCTGCCAATTATTTTGAGGTATTATTTGATATTCCAGTCACAAAGAAACAGCCTTAAATTTTTTATAATAAAAACTGTCTAAAAGTGAGAACGATGGGGCTAGTGTATCGGCTCGACCGGCGAAAACCCAGCATAACATGTTTCATGGGCCTGAGTCTTACCAATTATAATTTTGGATAGCGGCTGACCATTATCCGAAATTACCTACTTACTGATCCCAATCACCTGCATTCGTTTGAATTTTGATTAATGTTACTGTAGCCACTCGTCTTCATCGAGACCCATACTCTTTAGTTAATTAATATACAGATATCTGCAGTACCTTGATTTTACCACGTCCATACGTTTCAGTAACGTATTATCCAGATCCCTGTAGTTCTTCGTATTCACTAAATCCATGATACTAGCAAACCGTATAATATAATCTAATACCGTGTTTTCTTTGATTTCTATTATTAGGTACCTTGTATTCTACAGCAGCACATATAATGTCCAATCAATGATGCGCTTCGTATTGAACGGGAATCGCATTACGGCTGTACACAATGTTCGCATAGAGAATGAACGCTTTGTCCAGTCACTGATAGTCCACAACACAAGCGCCTAAAACGCTGCGTTACGGCAACCGGAACATTTATTGCACAATTGTTGACCAGGGTCCAATCAGAAATTAATTTTTATTTAACACTAGCAAACTACCCTCGCTTCACTTCAGCAAATCTACGCCTTAATATTTGTTTTTAATCAATTTATAACTTTTTTATTCATGCACGGATTGCAATGAAACAAAGTATTAAGTGACGCTTACAGAAATACATTAGAGAAAACCAGAACGAAATCGTATAAATAATAATAATAATAATAATAATAATATAAATAAGCCGTTTTTGGGATAAGCGTGAACAAACACACAAACCTACAGAAAAATTAAATTAAAGTTTTAACAACTATTGTTTTGTGTTTAATTGCGTCAATAAAGGCTCCTAATGTTTTTTCTCATATATATATCGTTCAATTACAGAAAGCGATCAGATAAAATTTGATTTTTTTAGTTTGTTTTATTTTTTTGTTTGTTTAGTGTGTTTCAGATTGTTTTAGTTCAATTCCATTTACCAAAGGTTTTCTGCTTCTTAAAAGTAACCTTATCACTACATAGTATAAAACAAAGTCGCTTTCTCTGTCCCTTTGTATGCTTAAATCTTTAAAACAACGCAACGGATTTTGATGCGGTTTTTTTAATAGATAGAGTGATTCAAGAGGAAGGTTTATATGTATGATAACATCCATTAAATAGTGGA
>DWPT01005357.1:0-12298 GCA_018251895.1 Agathymus mariae mariae
GCGACGTTGACCACTTACCATCAGGTGGCTCGTCTGCTCGTTTGTCGGCTATTTGTAAAATAAAAAAAAATGGTACAGCGTATTCACTTAGAAAAAGCCTAATGTATATTATAAAGTATTATCACTAATTTTGTTATAAAAAATCTTAAAATCATAAAAAGAATTTCAAAAGTAAAATCATTTTTGACCGAATTCAAATAGTACGTAGTATGGCCGTACTGCAAAACTTAGTGGTTGGAATTATTACAAAAAAATATTTTTTATTCGGTTCTCTGTGTGTACTATAAATATACATTAACGAGACTTACATCCGATAACAGTCATTTGTCAGTTAAAAAAAGAGTGCCCCAGAATCTAACCCAGGACCATCCTTTGAGCAATCAGGGCCACTACCAACAAACTCTAGAACCACTATTAAAAAAAAGTCGTTAATTATAGTATTGTGTTATTTTAATTCTGGGCATAGTAAAATCTTCGTACTCATTCACAACTTAATAAAGAAGCCGGAACTGAATTCCATACACTTCACAGTGGAATGAATTCGACAAGGCCACAATGATTGATCGATGAGATGACCCTACTAGATATTTGTTTAGTCGGTGTTAAATTTACTTTAATTACATTTATCATAATTTTAAATCGACTATCCATTTGACGCGTACAAATGATGATGCTCGAGCACACTGGACGCAAAGCGATATCATTTTGTAAAATTATTTGTACTATGAAAAGCCTGCTATTATAAATATTATGTCACTCGCATTTTCATTACTCAATATTGTTTGTTGAATGTAAAATCAATACAAAGTCTCGGTCTGAACGACTTTCGTTGCAAGTTTTTCACTTCCGACTTCAAGATCTCATGCCGATGCTTCCATACTTTTAACTCTACAGTTAAAATCAATGTAATTATGATGACATAATTTAAGACATTTGTCAAATACTTGATAACATTAACAAAACATTAATCACAATAAAATAATTAAATAAATGACAAAATAATCGGATATAAGATACAGTAAATTATAAAAGACGTTAACAAGATAATATTTTAAAAATTACAATACTTATTAATACGTAAATATTACATATAAACTCGTATAAGTACTTAAATACTACAACATCTGGACGGAGAAGAGAACCTAAAAAACTATTAAATACCTTTTAAAAACAAGCAAAAAATGTATAGAAATTGGTAACTATCGAGTTTTCCCAAGCTACTCCAAAATGGGTTGAGTCAGTGATCTAATAGAGAAATAAATAAAACCCATTATTAACTCCGGATGAGTTCCCATAGTATACTTTAGCCTAGATAGTGCTGTTATTGATACGCTTCAACCAATTTTATTTTGATGTGTGCTTTAAACAACCATACAATTAATACATATTTAGTATAGCATACTGTGAACTTCATGCTTTAGTAAGTGTTCTAATATCGATAGATAATAAAATTGTAGATTATAAATAGATGTGATTGTAATTATTACTTTTCAAAAAGGTCAGAATAAGTAATTAATAGCTTAATACTTCAAACACTGACAAGATAAGAATACCAATTAAATTTTGTAATTTATACCATAATCTAGATAAAAGTCGACCTTTAGATAAAAATGAGTTCGTTACGTTTCATCTGACAGAGTATTTATCTAGTTCTATTTATTAAGAAAGTTGGCGTTACATTAATTATATTTAGAAAGGCTTTACCATTAATGTTCTGTGCATTTACATTTACATATTAAACACTTCCAATGCAAAACGATTGCTACAAATGTATGATAGAATAGGAAAATGTTAATGATAAATAGGAAAAATGGATTTCGAAAAATGCAACAAAAATAGCTTGGAATGAAAAAAATCTTAGTTAACATCATAAAAGGATAAATTTTAAGATAATTATTTAGAAATAAAAGCGTTGTTTTCTTTTTAACCTTGTGACATAGTGAAACCTTTAACTTCAAACGGCATACTCTTTTTCCATTATTCATCACGTTGTGCTACTGTACATTTTAACTTTTCTAAGTTAGGATAGCAATTTAATCGACGTAGAATGTAATAATTATACGTAAGTATTATCGGCCTATGCATTTTCCCGTCTCAAATTTTTCAAATAGTCAAACGCCGACAGTATACCTGCGCATCTGAACGAACGGTGGTTTTGAGTCCTCTCATTGTGAGAGGAGACTCGAGTCCAACAGGGGGAGAAAAGGTTAGATTGGGAAATTGAAATAATGATGATTCTTTCCCATAGAAATAATATTTGTACGTCTTCAAAACTGGACTATGCAGTCATGTTAATTTATTTGTATATCTGTATTAATATCTCTTAACAGGAATAATCAAGCGAATAGTGTTTATTTACTTCGATTTTGCAAGGTAAAAATTTCCTCGATGAAAAGTCCTTCACATTTTTATGGCAGGGCCATTAAAAACCAATCAAGGTCTAGTATAATATATACTGAGAAATAATCTCAGTACCAAGCGAAAAAAAGCTACATCAACATGTAAGAGCGGAGCAAAGTTGAAAGTTAGATAAACTTCGACTGCCCATCATTCACTTAAGTGACTTAAGTGGTTATTAGTAAAAATATCTTCTTGAAATTGTTTATGGACTATAACATTGTGGCAATCACAATATCAACCGTTTCGTTTAGAGCGGAAAACATTTTTAAATAACATAATTTTAAACGTTATTGAGTAAAGTAAAAATTCTAATATTTACTGACTAAAACAATTTGTAAATATATTTGTTAATAATGAGGTAACATAATTATAAACTTTACTAAGCTAAGTAAAAATTATAACATTATGCATTCACAACTACAAACATACATTACAACGAATATTTACTGGGTATTACATAATTTGTAATATGTATGTGTTAATAATGAGGTTACATAGTTTTAAACTTTACTAAGCAAAGTGAAAATTATGTCATTATGCATTCAGAACGACAACCAACGCAGAGTAAAAAACTTACATAGTTTACAAGATAAGTTAAACATTGCGTTCGATCAGTCAACACACAAAGCTTTGAGGCTTGCATGTACATAAAAGCATATTACAAAGGCTAAACCCATGACCCCATTAATCCAACACAGAAGAAAACTCTCGACACAGATAATAAATGTTAGAGACAAATGCAAACATAATAGATTTGCTTGATTAATCCACTGCAATATTACGCTAATTGACATGAATAATACAAATGTCTCTTAACAGAAGGCTTTAGAGTTGAAATTCGATCACAATTGAATATTTTATAACTTCGTAACAAACACTTGTCGCAAAATATGCCGACGGTGACCGGAACTAGTCGAAGCCAATCTTACTGAATTGTGTATTTATAAACAATTGTTTGGGTCAAGTTTAAACAAGCAATAATGTTGAGTAAGTTCTCGTGGTAGTTCTACCTATATTTATTATTGCAAATATCAAACAAATACTCAAAACACGAGATAAAAACATGGCCAGTAGCAGTCCTGACCGCCTTGTTCCGACATCAGATTGTTGGCAGGTAATTTTATATAAAACAATGTCAAGTTCAGTGTAAGATGTGCCGCTAGTGTCGTGTGTTATAATATGACCTTAGAACATTAAATAAACTAGATATAAGATGCAATCATCATCTTCCATGATTGAATGTTTTCCAAAATTACACATGGGCTAAGAAGGTGGAGTTCGCGCTTAAAGTTGACAAGCTGTTATCAACGTGTGTCAAGTGTCAACTGTCATGTTGCTCTTCCCTACCAGAGGTCTCGCTATGGACATGGAATTGGATCGATATATTAGTATAGAGTACAAAAATCTATTCTTATCTCATTTTAACCACAGCAAAAGTTTCTTTAATGACTTTTACTATTGTAAAGTTTATGCAAAATTTTATATGTTTTCCAGAAAACGCTTTCTAGCCTTATTATTGTCATCGTATTTAGCCAATTTTAACATATGCATATATCAATTGAGTTCGAGTATCAATTCCTTAGTGCTTGACAGCAGAACAATAATATGTACAATAAGGTGCTAAGCTCATTGAGAATCGTAAAACGTAAAATAGAAATAAGACAATGATATTTACGAAACGGAGGTCGTGGGAATGCAACACTGACGCCGGTTTCTGGAGTATAATGAAGTTAGACTTATTATTGTTGGGTTTCTGAAGAAGCTGTTATACCCAACTATGCGTCTCGTAAGTTATCGACTGAGCCGAATTTGATCGTGGCCTGTAGTTAAATGGGTGATCGCTAATGGCACAATATCATTACCTTCATTCGGTTAGTGGCAAAATTTTATCAGCGTCTCCGCGCTTCAATGGGTATGTTGAGCTTATATTTCTCACTGATATCGTTAGATAATGATCCCTAAGCCACGTGAAACTCCTCCGGGAGGAATAAGAACATCCTGTATGTGTGTTGATAACGAACTCTTACATAAATCCGCATTGGAGCGAATTGGCGAAATTAGTCTTAAGCATTCGCAATTAATAATAGAGAACTATTCTAAGGCATAGCTAATGTTGAAGCCAAATGTTTCACGTATTCATCAAAGGGAGTTGCTTCTAAAATTTCTACTTCTAGCATTCATCCGACTCAGTTATCGCCTGATTTTTTCAATCACTGACTTTAAACACGTCTCTCACTTTCAAATTAAGCACACCTTACCTTCAACATTTATCTTTGCTTTAAATTAATTACTCAAAAGTTTTATCTACTAGAAAGTATAACTAACTAAGACAACCATGCATTTTTCAAATTGTAAGTGCTTCAGGTGTATTGGTATAATAAAGTTTTGCATTATTTCAGCAAAAGCCATAGATTTCAAGAGACTATTGCGACCGGGTAAGCGTCGTTCAGGCTAGTTCCGTGTCGAATGAATATCCGAATATGGTATCGGGAAATAGTGAAGTGAAAGTGTCGGTGGTATTTGTGGTGCAATAGGCCACTCCCTTTGGCGGGAAGAAAGGAACAGTTTCTCATTTATTTGTTTCCAGCTTGCGAACTTATGTCCAATAATCCATGGTATGAATCACAAAAGTATTAAATCAATGGACAGCCACTTTATAACAAAATCAGACTATATATTCGTTCCATCTATCAAATGAATAGATATAGATGACTAATAACTAAAACAAGAGAACATTTATCTAACACAAAAGAAAATTGAAGTAACAAACTGCTAACAAAATAAACAATTATCGTGACTGTCTATAAATTATTCATAAATAACGATGAAAATCCGAGTAGAAATTATGAAATGAAAAATTACAAGCATGCTTATCAAAACTGTAGACAGGCCCTATTCATCCTGCCTCGGGAGCTTGTAAACTCGTCATTGTATGCAAAACCGTCCACTGAGCAGGTGACGAGTCATTTCAAAACACACTCCGAGGATAATACGGAAATATATTCACTTATAAAGTACGTATGTACGTATTTTTTCTTTCAATGCACGGATTTTACTTTAAAATTCATTCAGATTGGTTTGTTTCGTTTGGGTTAAACGTAAAAATAAATATGTATTCGTAACGCACAAAAATCACCTTGATTGCTTACAAAAATGATACATTGTTAGGTATTTGATACTGTTACATTAATTAAATTCATATACACTATCTTAATCCCTGAACGTGAATTAAGTTACTTATGTCATTGACTTTGCATCTGTTAAATCCCCTTGAACGATATAGAGGGCAGCACTGATCAAAACATAACTATGTTTAAAAGATAGGAATTAAAGTGGTGTGATATTCCACTAAACTGTATTAGTTTAAAAATGTCTCTAAACATAATTAGAAACGAAGCTTTCCTGTCAAAATTAGATAAAATGCAAATATCATAACATAAAATATATGAGTTCTTATGACTTTTCCATGTTGTTATTATTTATTTAATTCTGTTATATTTCGCCAAACGTAAAAAATCCAAGTGTTTAATGTTTTTTTTTTACATTTTTCTTTCTATAAAATTATATCATATTTCAATTTGTTTAATTTTGAGTCGTAAAATTGTCGTATTGTACTCGTACAACATTTTGTACTTGTACGATGTAGGTACTCACCTATTGTACTGTGAGAATTATTAATAAATTGTTAATACTAGCACGTTTTCCATAAATACCACTTTGACGGCAACACATTATTCTTAGTAGGTTAGTTCAATGGAAATATTTATACGTAGAAACTGAATACGCGCATATTTCTCTTGAATGAACTACAAATTTGTATGCAAATATCGTAGACGTTTGTTTGGTTTGTTCAATTATTAATCAAGTAATAATTTTTAAATTAAATTAATTAATGTTATAACCAATAAACGAATAGACAGGCCACTTAATAGTAAGTGATTAGTTACGCCTCGTGGGCATCCATGATATCAAAGGCACCATTGACGCGTTGACGGTCAGTAATGAAGAGAGGAATCGACTTATTACTACAAGTATTTCATTGCATAATCAGTCTGCTTTCATAATATGAGTAAGTAAGATTTTTCAATATCCTTTTTTTAAATAATGTGCCTCAGGAACTAAGTCTCCAGAAAAAAATTGTTTCACAATTAAAGTGAATTCACATTTTCTATTTATTTCGTTGTTTAACTGTAATTCATAGCATCGAGGGGACAGAACCCCATAGTGACATGCAACAGATGAACATGTCCAGTGTTTACCATTGCATATTATCTCTCGTCTTATTATTTTGTGCCACCGTGCGCAGGCGCAGGCGCGGTGACGGCGCATGAATATGAAACAACTTCAATAGAGACATTGTCATACGTCTGCCTGCCTTTGATGGACGGTGGCTCTCTGCGACAGTTGTCAGGGTCATCACTTTTTATTTTATTGATATGAAAATAAAAATTCAGTAAGACTGTCACTAAGCAACATAAAAAACCTACCCTAGTCGACGTACGTAATGGTTCTTATGAGATATCGATGTTAAAAATCAAAGACTACAACGTTTATTCAACCCTACTGAATGAAACGTAAAGATTTTGTTGTCAAACATACATTTAAGCAACTGCATCTGAATGTATTTTATAAAGATTCGTAGTAGTAGTAGTAGTAGTAGGTATATTTCACTAATTTAACACGTACTAAGCATTATAATACTAATGACCTAAAAGTTTTATTTTTTGATAATTCTGTTCAGTTGTAATTCTGAATTAACATATGTATCTTTGTATCTTCATAGATTTTATTATTCTTAAACTTACTCAACCCCAATCATGTATAAAAAATTCTCATTAATTATATAATTATTTATATAATTAGTAGAAAATTTGATTTGATTCAATTTCATAAAGTTTAGAGGTTTTAAGTTTATTTTTTGATTACCGAAAAATTTGTGAGAATATTTAATCATGATCATAAGCTTGATTGCAAAAATCACGGACAGCCCTATATAAGCACCGATATTACGTTTATTGTTGTCAAGCCTTGAACTATTATAGTTTACATAGAAGGAAGTACTTATAAAGAAAAGCGTCTTACAGTTGCAAAGAACAATATCGTGTCATCATACGGATCGGCCTTTGTTTTTTACAATACCTTGGCCTTTCTGAAGGTCTTCTACAATGATATGAATTGTTTGTACAGCATGATTCCAACACGTGATTTTTTATGGGACAGCATAAGCAAAAAGATACGTGTTATTACATTTTAACCTTTTGTGGGTGACATGCGTCAAAAACTGCATTTTAACCGTTTTAGTTGGCTTACAATGCAACAACATATTATATATTTGAAATTGTTAGTAACTTAACAACGCCATCTATCGGATCATATCAAAACTACGAACTAAACTTAAAAAAAAATGTGAACATTAATTATCTAAATGCGGCCAAGTATTATTCATAAGTTACGCGAAATGACATATATTCCGTTAACTATATAAATATAAAGATGTCTATTATAATACATGACCAATATACAATATATTACAATAATTTATTCCTCTTTATATCGTCTCTTATTCTGTATTAAAAGTACTGCTTTAAATAAGATTTTAAAATCTTTATAAACATTGCTTCTTAAACCAAATATTTAAGAAGTATATACTCGTCAGTATTATATGGTGCTGAGCACAGCCACCTCCAAAAGAAGGAATTGAAATATTAGTTTGTGCTGCAAACTTACTTGGTATCAATATGCAGTATCTTCATGTCCATAGCGTGTACTGTAGTGAACACGTTGGTAGCGCCGTGCACCACACACTCTCGTGTCTCCGGCATCGCCAGCGGTGTGCACGCAGCAAGGAATACCGGTTCATTGCGGCTGCACAGCGGCAGGTAGGACACGTAGTGACCTCGCACTAGCACCACCTGGAGGAAAGATTCAGTAACTACAAGGTGGTTTTGACGTAACGAGGAGAAAACTACGTTCAATATTAGTTGGATGGTAGATGTATTTATATTCTATTTTTGAATAAATCGTTGAAAGCTGTGATATAAGGCTTAATATCGGGCTACGATGACTTAATTTGTAGGTTGTAAAAGTGTGTTGCTTACATTAAACATTCAAGTTACCGAAATATAAGATGTAAATGTGAAAGTGAATTTATTCAATATATTAAGATCGTGCTTGCTTTAACCTTCGCTGAATATTGTTTTTTTTTTTCTATAGTTATTATTTGTAACCCGACGTCGCTTCACTTCATAAATCTTACGCCTGGCTTCTTACAAGTACTACAGTTAACCCCAGTCAACACTTCCTTCAAATTATCTTTAAATTCCTATTTTCGGGAATAAATGCAATTCCCGAAATAACATGTATCCTTATCCTTAATTGTGAGTATTATTATATTATAAGTTACAAGACACATCGAAATCTGATAAGTGGTTAAATGTTATGCAGGCAAAAAGTTAATTTTCAGCGTAAGGTAAACCAGTTTAAAGTTTATAGTATATACCTCAATATAAAAAATGTTCTTGTTAGGACATTTTAATAAAATCCGTTTCCGAATACCAAATACCCAGCTCATGCCGTTTCGAGACGCCGAGCTGCTTTTATATGTCACAATCTCTTTCTTAGAATTGACTTATGCATTGGTAACAGACCTCTAATAAAACATGTTTTACACGAGCACTGGAGCTACATTTTTAAAGTCAAATTCCTTTATATGGCATGTAACGAATTAATTTAGAATATCAAACTTCATCATAATATCTATCTGTGTATTATAATCGTGTAAAATCTAGGAAAAAAATATTTTAAAGTAACACTTCTTTCTTTTATTTTATTGGCCGATAACGCATTACTTTGGTGGTACTTGGTGTTGGTTATTTGTGGTCAAACTACCAGAAAGGCCATAATGAGTGATAAAAAGCTACCAATGAACATTTCGACGTAGACTGTCAAGTTGAAGCAAACGATGGATCTAATTTTTCATTAGTTTTCCATAGTGAAACCAAACACCCTTGAAACATTTCATGGCAGGTAAAATCTCTACAATTCTTTAAGAAAACCGCTTGGAGTGACTGGTACAAAACCCAGCGGCCTCAGAACTCAAAAAAATCTTGATGCCTTTAGCTCGTCCGTTATGAAACAGCATCACGGAGCAAAGGAAATTGACTTGTTATCAGGAGTGGAAAGAGTCCCTCACACTCCGTGACGTCACGAACTCAAGACAATTTTATTGCACTGTCACTTCCTAAGTACGATCAGTTATCGGTGATCACCTCCACAAATCACTTTTCAACAAAAAACATACATAATTTAAATAATAACAAATTTAATATTTCTTATATTATACTTAATATTATTATACTGATGTGACGATACTTATAACTTGAAAGCGTACAAAGCGCGTAAAAGCCGACTACGAAACATGTTGATCGAAGGTCACAAGATGAGTTCATTGAAAACCATTTCTATATTTTGCTTCAACTCTGACCCAAAACTCTCAATCTACCGCAGTAGGCGTAGCACTATGACATTCTTAAAAGTCTTAACAACAATGGATAGATAAGCGTTCGACACAATAGTTCACAGTTCAACCACTCACCGAACAATCTTCAATCCGGAACAATTCGGCCTTGGTATATATTTTATTGTATTCGCGAGCATTCAGCTCTCGTATTCATGGCGTCGGTTACCCAATCGAACATAAATTTTAACTAGCGTTTATATATAATAAAATTGTATTGTCAGTGAATTTGATAAATTTAGTGCTGGGGCAGGTAACCTTAACGAGTAATGGGTTGAATTATTATTATTATATAGTATTAGCTTAAAAACCCTGATATAAAGGTACCTCGTACACTTTTGTCCTGACCACATGAACGGCTCAATTTTATTTATAAAAAAATCGTTAAAAGGAAATAGAGGGACATTATTTCTTTGTGATGCTATCGTCTGCGATATTCTCGATTTTATTCAACTTAACTCTTCTTCGTCGGTACCAATCACATATATATGAAAAGTCAAACATTCAGTATATGCGATACACTGCAATGAATAGATAAAAAAAATCTTAACCCGTTAACCAAAGTATTCGGTTACGGCTTCGATCTATTCGTATTTTTGTTCAGAAAATATGTTTAATCCCTCATCCATTGAGTACGTGTAGAACTACGGTTAACGATTGCATTTGTATCTTAAATTAGTTGCTCAACAGGTAAACGGCTGCAGCTGGGTTTTACTACGCAGTTAATCCTGAAATTAAATAGGTATTAGGTCATCTTATTTGCGATAATTTTACGAGTATAGCTGGAAGTTGCGAGTTTGATTGCCAATATGTTTGAATGAGGTTAAATAAGATATGTAAGTTATCTTCTATCATCATATCTAAACTGTCTTATAAATTGTGTTCATTAACCTGGATTGGCATGTAGACAAGTACAATGAACAACCATAGAAATTAAATAAAAACCTCTAAGTAATTATAAGCAATACAGCTTTCTGTAGATAAAAAATCAATATAAGTACACCAAAAAAAGCATTATTTGTATGAGTTGAAGAAGTAAGAAGAGCTTCAGACCGATTGACCAAATCCATCATCCCTAATAAAATCCGAAATAAAACCATTTCACGTTTCACGTTAGAATGAACATTCTAGCAGCGCACTAGTTATTTAGGTGGATATGGAATCCTATAATCAGCGGGAATAACGTTAGCTCAAATCGATCGTACAGTAACCTTCAGATAGGATATATAGATATTTCGGTGTTCTGCGATTGCATCACAAGCAGGAAGAGCTGATTTGTTCTTAACAATGGATAGAGCACCTTACACCTTGTAAATGTACTTAAACCTTGAATTTATTTTAATACATAATCACAGATATTGTCGCATTAATTTTACGTTTATTATATCAACACAGAAGTTCAGACTGAACTGAATTTAAATAAAGTGAAAGTGATACATTTAAAATTAATTAATGATCTAATCAAATACTAATTAATGTATTGTAGATACCATTCAATAGGTAATCGATTCGATAATTTGTATTCGGTGTGAATAGGTTTGACAAAGTATACAAGTACATTACAGTATATTGAAAGGCAATGGAGTTGCGTAAAAAATTTAATCTGGTTAACGAGATACGTTCAATTTAAGTGTGACGTCGGCAGATTGTATCACTGTATATAAATAGAGCGCAGGTCACAATACTCATAATGTAGTTCCTTATTAGACATGAAGCATCAAGGCTAATAATCTTGCTACAGGATGCCACTCACACGCAGAATTTAATTTAATTTATTTATGTTATACAATTTGTGTACACAATAAACGGGAAACAAAATATGTATGAGCATTTGTACAAGGGTACTTTTAACAATAAGAATTCTTTTTTCTAGTAGGGCCTAAATAAAAACCACACTCACCCTTTCACTAAGACACCGTGTGTCATGTATGACATAATATGTCGCATAATTTTTTTTCCCGGCCGGGAGTCGAGTAACAGATCCTTTGTTTCGTAGGAGAGATGTCGCAATTCAGACAGGCTGTAACTGTAAGCTGAGATAACTCCGATTTTAAAATAACATATTTATTGTTTTAACGTCATTCAACACACTTCGGAACAATGAAGATCTCGATACAATTGGCTCAATAGGCCGTCGTTCGCGAACATACACAAACTGAAAGGATTAAGAAATTATTTTGATTAGGAAAGGCTCTTAAATCGCACTTTTATTTGTTTATAATACGTTTAAAATATGGATATAGTCGCGAAACAAGTAATAAAAGTGTAAATTTTATAACTCCTGTACCTATATTACCAAAAGTCAATTCTATATGGATCCTTTTGAAGGAAAATTCATACCTACAGGTAACAAATGGATTCGCGATCCAGTCAGTCGATATT
>DWPT01005358.1:0-12296 GCA_018251895.1 Agathymus mariae mariae
CAATAATAAATACAATAAATTAAATAGTTAATAATAAATACTGAATAGAATTACAAATACATTTTATATGAAATTTGTAAAAACGAAATACAATGCAGTATATAAAGTAAATTAAAGTCGCAATAAGTATTAAAAATAAAACAACTTATTAATTTATTAACATGAATAGATCTCTTCTCTATCTACTCAAATATCGAGGGTCGCGACGTTCGTCGAATTGCTTTTTTACGTACATAACCGACCAACGAGCAGACGGACCACCTGAGGGCAAGTGGCCACGGCCATCCGTGCACTTCCGGAACATTAAAGGCATCACTGATGACCTGCATACTACGCGCACGCGGACATTATACGTTGAATAATTTCACGATGATTGTAGAACTCGGGTGGATAGGAGGGTGAGATTGTCTTGTTTTGTTTGATTCCATTTAGTATTTCTGCTTTCTGCTTTCATAACATTGTAAATGTTGTTATAATCAACCTGTATAAACAACTTGTTGATTCGATTGGCGCATGAATACGAATTAAGTAGCTATTCAAATTGTTGTTTGTTTGTTATATCCTTTAGGGTTGTTAGCTATATCGGTTCTGATTCGACTTTTTGTATAACTGATTTCGAATATTCAATTCAACAATGAGTGGTAGGTATTCGTTGAAAACAGTGTTATTTACATTTTATCATTCGAAATAATTGTAATTAATATTGAATCGATATGAGTAATATTATTTTTATCACGTTTTTATTAACTCTCTTTGATTTTCTGTTCGGGCGGAATTTTAGTACTAATATTACGTTTCTTTCCCTTAGGGAAGAGAGACTTGAAGTCAGGACATAGCTGGAATTAAATTACAATACCGCACATAGACAAAATAATGGTGGTGGTAATAAAAAATATTGGTATAAAGAAGGTTTTTATTACGTATCTTATGAAATTATATGCCTGTTATATTTTAATGCAAAAAATTATATAAAATGTCAAGGTTTAACAGACAGTAGGCAAAAAATATCCAACAATGTGTGTGTGCGATTATTTACTGTACTACTTATCATTAACTTAGATATATAATTATTAATTTCACTATCGCAACATCCTTGATTTGGTTATATTACGTGGATTCTGTAATTTACAAAATTCAGGTAATTACATTTGTAAACAAATCTCGTTTCCTTTTGGAAACTACTACATTTTCCAGATGTTCAACAACTCTGTAATTGTTTACCACCTTGCCTAAGCCGGATGGCATTTATGTGTGTTTCAACTGATAATATTTTTGAAATGAAATGAAATAATATTTATACGGAGTTGGTTTTTACAAACACTTTTCGAACGTCAAACTACGCCGTCGCTCCAACAAGTCCATACGGCGAGTGGTCCCGGAAGAAGAAGCGGCAACAAACTCACGAGGTGTTTTGTTTTCCTACTGACAGTTACAGAAGGCACTTACGGCTATAAACTGGCTTAATATTAAACTCATGTCTTAACTTGAATGTAATCATCAAGTTTATAATAATCTTTCCGCATAAAAACGCTTTTGACGTAGCCTTAAATTTACAATATGGCATTTCTGTCAATCGTAATGGAATTTTATTAAAAACATTCACACATTTTCCCATGAAAGAGTCATCAGTTTTGCTTAGTCCGAAATTTGGAACAATAATTTTAGCCTTATTCCTAGTATTAACACTGTGAACATTACTCTACCTAACAAAACTATCAGAGTATATTTTAAAGTAACATAATAGTATCTAAAATATGTTGTGATGCTACAGTTAATATATCTATTTATTTAGAGAGATCTCTAAGGAATCCCTAGGCCTGAGGTAGTAAATGTCGCGTACTGCTTTTTTCTAAAAAATCGACTCAATATCAGCAGCTGAGCCCCACAATAACAGACCATTTTATAGAGTCCACGGTCTCCAGAGAGGTATCTAGACATCTTTCTCTCTTATTTTGAAGACTCCTTCTGCTCCACACAAAGCCGTCTCAGAAAAAGAAGAGTCGGTTAGCTTGGTTTAATGTTATTCATGAGATTTTTGCATACAGAGTAATGTTTTAACTTCTGTTTTGAAAATCTCAATGATTTCTATTTCATAATGGTAATATAACTCGTTAGAAATATTACTAAAGTTGAACTGGTCTTATTTCCTCTCATTTACTAACAGATTTATGTATATACGTGCTCTGCTAATACTTTTTAGTTTATTATGGAATCATTTTGATATAAACAACGCGTGGTCCGTCGCTGAAGGAATTTGAAAGTTGAATTGTCGTAATAATTTGTAATTATAATTATAACTTATAATATAATGAATTATAATATAATTAACAATAGATGAACCTTCTTATTACTTGTAGGTAGGTAGGTAGGTTGATAAAAATACCGCACCGATGGCGGAGGGCTGAGAGATACGTTCAAAAAATTTCCTACGGTTATTTATCCTTATTATTTCTATATTGGTCTCGCTTTTGCTCAATTTCCTGTGCGAGAATTTATATACGTCGTCCATTATATTTAGATCTCTAGGTATGTGGCTGAAATATTCTACTATCATCAATCAAACCCTAAAGAAAAGTAATCAAATTCGAATCGAATTCGTGTGGTATAGAGTTCTGTATTGTAAATTAATCAATTCAATTTAGTTATACAATGCATGATACAATAAACTATAAACCTATGTAGTACATAGGTTTATGTATGTATGTATGTATGGTATGTATGTATGGTATGTACTTTGTATTTATTATTTAGGCTCAGTAATTTCAGACATAGCAGGAGGAAGGAGAAAATCAATTATCGTGCGTTTTTGTTAATATGTTGCAATGCATGCATTATAAAAATTACCAAATTTCAAATAGGATGTAACTAACCAATATACAGACAGACATGGGCGAAAATAACTCTGGAAGCCGTTTTTTATCGGATAAACAGAACCCTAAAATTATTCTATATATTATATTATGGTTCGTTAACTCATCCCGGGCATTTAGTAGACCTACTGCTGATTTTCAGAGCAGCTAGTATTTTATATTACTAAAAACTTTTCAAATATCACCATGATATATCTTACAAAATAATATACGAGCTCTCCTACTAAATGATTTTTTGTGTAAAATACGTTCCTGAAAGATAGTAAATCTGAGCAAATATCTAGTCCACTGAAGAACCCACACTTCAAATTGCTAATAAGCGCTCAGAGCTCCCCAGGAATATTAATTAAAGAATTCTCTCTCACTCGAGAACTTAACGGCCGATCTTATCGCCCGTCAATAACATTCATTAGTTCGCTGGAATAAAAGCAATTTCCTACGAATAGTATTTTCATACCGCTGTTGTTCAGTGGTTCTCAAGTTTAATATATCAGCAAATTATACACTGGACAGCAAAGAAAAACGGTCGGTTAGAAAATCTTCAATCTCTTCAAAAGTACCTGACCTAGCTTCATGAAATAAGGATTAAATTGAAGAACATTTAATGCCACATAAAATAATATATAAAACCTTTTTATTTATATCTGATAATTGTATAAAAAAATTTAAAATGTAAAGAATTTTGAAGATATTGAAGACTTTCTAACATTTTTTTTTTCGGGGCAGTTTATTTAGTTTTTAGATATCGGCGTTTAAATACTTTGTTTTATTTTACAAGCTGTGATTATAAATGAATAAAAAGCAATGTAATCGCATGTGTTGAACATGAAAAGATTGAATTTTTTGAACCAGACGAGTCGCTGCTGTGTTCGTTTAAGATCTTTGAATCTCTACAATTAACATAGTTGTGGTTGCATGTTAATGATTGTTGGGGCCTTAAAAGTCATAACGTGGTCATCGAAATGTAGAATGTCTCCTTAAAAGGCATCTGAGAGTTCTTCATAATGTTTACAAAGGTATGTCGAGTCTGCCAAACTGCTATTATTTATATATTTATTTATTTAATCTTTATTGACCATAATACTATATATTAAGGTACAAATGGCGAGCTTAATGCTAAATGCATTCTCTACCAGCTGACCATTAGGCCAAACAGAAACACATGTCTTAGTCTATGTCCAAAATGTATGTCGGCTTAGATTTGAATTAGAAATTGAATCGAAATATGCCAATGTATATCAGACTTTGCTTTTAATATCTCTAGAGTTAATTCCATACAAAAGTTAGGGTATTAGCTCTTAATTCGATAGATCGACCTCAAAACTTAAAGCTAACCCGTCTTACTATATGGCACTACTACGGTGCAAACTAAGGTTGTTTGATGATTAATATTACTGGCTCGCGCATATGATACCAGTGGGAGGTCTAAACTTGTCTCACGCCAATTATTGTCTTGCTGAATAAGAGACGATGCCTCCTCTCTTGCACCAGAGAAGGTAGCTTGGATTGGATAATGAATATGCCATTATCGCCTCTATAAAACAAGGTACATAAATAAGTAAAGCAATGCGAGAGTTTAAGCTCAAGGTTTTGAATCATGCATGTTGTGTCACGTTTATTTCGCGACACTAAACTTCTATGATTTCATTTGTTTGTTGTAAATTGCCAAGTCTGAGGTTATTTATTATAAAACTGTGCCAAATTTAGATTTTCAACAATGCCAAGTGCGCATAATTTGTTGCACGCTACGCATACCTCAGGTCTTTTGAGAAACAAAAGGTAAATTGTAAACAAAACAATGAACTCGGATCACTTTTTGATTATACTTATAAAGGTATGTTTTTTTTACTTTACGTACTTTATGGGTACAATTGTTTATATGTAACATAATTGCCTGCTCCGGTAGGTAAACTAACCCGAGACCACTCACGTCCACCACCAACTAGGTTACTAGTAAACCGATAGACCTTTAACCATTTACATGGACTTATTATGATAAAGTATCGCTCATTAAGTACACTCAAACTCAATCACTGATATAAACAACAATCATACCAACTTAATGACAGCATTTTTAAAATAGGCACATTGTCTTCCCGTACTCAGTACTGAAGATGGTTTAAAGTTAAAACCTTGATATCTGACATAAATCATACATTCAAAGGTAGGATTGAGAATAACAATAACATTTGTTTTTACTTGTAGAAATACACAAAATATAGTCACGAAAAAATATCATCAAGTTAACAGCAAGCAAATAAAACAAAACACAAAACAATAAATAAATATTATACACTTGTTATTTGAATAGTCGAGCAACTTTCATTTTTTCACTGTACTAATAAAACTCAACTAATTGGTTGCCTGCTGCATAATGTTGAAAATTTAATTTCTATTGTTACGGTTGGTTTACCGAAATTTCCCAGCGCACAATTTTTCCATTATTTTTAAACCGTCGACTGTGTTTTAATTACAAGCAGTTAAAAGTTTACCGCATTCATTACGTTGACAATTAATTAGAAAGTCCAAAGTTTATGTAATTTCCTGGCTCTTTCATTAACATATTTTAATCTACGTCACCTAAAGTTCCGAAAGGCTGGCCAGGTGGAGTTGGATAGGGAATCCCAAGTCCTGTTGGATCGATACCCGACGTCACGTTAGACCAGAGGTATTTTTAAACCCCAACAAAATGTTTCTGTTAGAAGGTTCAATTTAAATTATTTGTATATTAGACACAGTTTTGAATATGGCTGTTAAACGGACACGTGACCTGAGTGTTGGCAGCACCGTCGCTATGGCAACACTCGGCAACTCGTGCTAGAACGGAGCCTAGCCGAGGGACGCTCGCCACAGCAGGCCACACTTGTCTTCCAATTGTGCCGGAGACTAGTTCCTCCCCGCTTGGAACTGTTACTTGTTTCGTTATAATTATCGTTAACAGCGAATTCTTGTTGAAAACGTCACTTTGCTCAAATTATCAATTATCCGCCCGTGAACATGTCTGACCCTGAGGCCAGCAAGGCCGTTCCTATCTGACATGTAAATATTAAAAGTACATTAAATCTTGTTAACAACAAAAAACAAAATATTTCGATTCAATTATCTGACCCTCTTTATACTCGGTGATTTCCTCAGGTGTTTTCAATCTACTTCTTTATTTACGTTCGAGTCGAAATTTTATATTTATTGAGAAATACAGCTTAGCAACCACGTATTATACGTGATTGGATTTAAATAATATTGGTGGTTGGCTTTAATTGACGTCAGTGAAATATTGTTATAGCGTTTTATGTTTATAATGGCCAAGTCGTATAAAGTCCTAGTAAATATTTATTATGTAAGTCTAAGAATCCCAGATTTTCATCATTATAAAGAGTGAGTGTGAATTTTGTGAGTTTGTGTGCACGCGGACGTTAGGGTTGTGTTTTTACCGATATTAGGACTCAATTAAATGAATTATTTTTATGATGAACCATTTGACTGGTCGAAATCTTGGTAAAACACAAAAAACGCGAGTACCGTTTACAGTAAAAATATATAATGTCCACGATGATAGATAAAATTTAATAAATTTCATACTTCTCAATCAGAACTTTATCAGCTACAAAATATCTAAAGTAACTTTTATTATCTGTCACTCGTTAATTGTTTCATATCCCGAGATGAAAATTATCCTAGATAATATGAATAACACACGTTTCAAGTAAACCTAAATCTGTTCCGTGGTTTCCGCATGATATGTGCTCATCATACGGACAGAGAGATTACAACAAAAAAAGCAATCTAAACCTTTATGTCAATTAGAGATGTTATGGAGCTACGTACTTGTAACCGAAACTATCGGATTTCTAAATAAAAAATATTACAGTAACCGAATCCGATAAACAAGTTTTGAATAATTTCTGATATGATAAAACCTATGCCAAGCTTTCGCCGAGCGAGACGATAATCTGACCGCTAATACCTGGAAATAAACACCATTCATATCCATGTCCATAACATCCTCATGTCGGTAATAAAACCTACATTAATATTTTACAAAAATAATAAATTAAGACAAACAGAAGCATTGTATATCTATAACATTCTGTTTCAGTACAATGTTCCTTATCGCAAGGAGGTGACACAAAGTTAATTGTTCCTTCGTGTAAAATCAGACAAAAAACATACCTCTTTATTCTTCATTTTGAAATGAATGAATTGTATCAGTCTACAAATTGCATTACAAGTTGTAAGTGACTGCGATGAAGAAATAGAATTGAATTCAGTTGAATATAAACTTTCGAACAAAAAAAAATGCAAGATCTTTGAACTTTGTACCCTCTATAAATGTACGCTATAAGAAATATTCTCACTGCGATTGCGTTGCAATTTGCGGAGTTTGAATAAAACAGAACAGTCGTATTAAAATCAATTTCAGATAAAGATTCCTTAGGTTATTTTTTATGTAAATAGCCGACAAACGAGCAGACGAGCCATCTGATGGTTAGAGGTCACCGTTGCTCATGAACATCAGCAAGACCAAAGGTATCACAGATGCGTTGCCAGGAAACGAGAAGAAGGTAAGAAAGAAAGCCCTGGCTCAAGCCCCCAGCCGGAAGACAACGAGTCGTTTGGCGGCTGACTCAAGCAGGATGGTAGTGGCTAGGAAGATAGGCTAAGAAAATTATACCAGTAATAATCCTTATGTGAAGCCCAACCACCAAGCAGACTGGCTTCTTTTTACTAACTGTTTTGTCAGTATGGGATTGGGGGGAGTATTCTAGGCCTCTCAATAATGCCAAAACATCTCAATTCAAGAATATCTGTTTTCTTTATTTATTTGTTTCTTTGTGGGTTTTTTTTTTATGGTGCTTAAACAAACGGCTCTCACACGGAAATGTTTTAAGACCTTTACGCTAGCCAACTGAACTCTCATGACGTAGGTAGTTTTGATTAATCTATAAAATAACACAATCGGAAGTAAAGTGATATGTGACCGATATGAACTTAAGTCCGCCGTGTGAGAGATCTATGTTTAAATCACAAAGTGGTTCAAAGATTTTGCAATGGTTAGTTGCGTAGAAGGTAAAAATAATCCACTTAGTTCCCTAATGATTTAAGTGTCAAAGCTAAACTTGAAATAAATTATTGTGAGGGAAGGAACTTTCACATCAGAATATGAATTAAAAACCAAGCCCGACTGTATGCTCAGCGAACTTCGCCGACCAACTCCCGGGTTGCAACAATAAGTACCTTCCGAAGTACTAAAATAAAGAAACAAGCGCAATGCAATTGTACTCGCCATCCGTACGATTCTTTTATTTTCCGCTCCCAAGTTTGTTCTAAACTAGAATTCCTTTTGTTCTTATGACAAGAGACTCGTTTTAATTAAAATCATTTCTGGGATGTTATTTTGTTGGAATAATAATTTAAAATCGAATCTTGTAATTTCCAACTTGTTACATATATTTGAATGTATTACATGGAATTTGATTGATTCTTAATTTATTATTAATTTAGTTGATAGTATCGGGCGTTACTTTGTGGAAATTCTTTGTTATTAAATTAGTATTAATTTACTTTGCAACAATCTATACATGCATAGAACCTCCCCCTCTGCCTCAAAGGAAAACATGCAATTTATGATGCAAATGATCATGAGGAAATGTTTTATATTGCAAAGTAAATTAATACTAATTGAATCATTATTAATTAATCAATGTAGTTTTATAATCGTACTTATACAAAGTGCTTCGTTCGAAGAGATTAGTAACCTAAATAAATAAATTATCTTAATCTTTAATTTAGTTAAATTATTCAGGTTACTTATCTCGATAACGAAGCACAAGTATAATTTAGGATTAGATAGATCTACATGAAGTAAAATTTCGTTCTAATGATACGACTCTGAATCCAAAGGGATTTATGTGTGAATGCACTATGTAGCCACTTTCCTAATGTTCATCGTTCCTCTCATTGGACACAGTTTTCAAAGGTACTGGAACATAGTAACCGGATATTGACTAGCTATTGTCCGTCTAAAGAGCTGTTTAGCCTGGATATAAAGGAATTATTTGCAATTAACTCATGTGATTATGGTCAAACTACGTAGCAGTTAAGAGTGTTAAACTTTAAATTATTTACGAGATTTACACAATTATCTACTTGGATCTTTAGAGTATAAGGATTAAAATACTAATTATTGCTTGATACGGAAGGGAAAAATTATTATGATGTATAATATGATGTAAGCCATGTATTTGGTAGCCTAGTGGTACGGACATTGGACTCTTGCACTATAGACTTTAGTTCCAACTCGTACAGTAATGTACAGTATTGCTAGATATTCCTGTTTATTTTATTTTATAAATTATTTCATTTTACATTTTTAGGAAAACTTACAGTCAGACAAAGAATAATTTAAGGAGAATAACATTTGAGTGCCAATTAAAAGTTTGCAAATATTATGTATAATAAGAAATGGTAAATGCATATTGTAATTATATGTTTAATTAAACTAATGTTAGCTTTTCATGCGTCATGCTGAAATCGCATAATGACACGCAACTATTTGCACGGCATAGTCTGAACTTACTGGCAACTTTGCTATTGCGCAAACATTTTCTCTATTGAGCGCTTGCTGAATTTGTAATAGTAGAAGAGACTGATATTCTGAACTGGTTGTTTAGTTGTTAATAGCTCAAAGTTTACCAGAAAAAATGTATTCGCTTGACTAAATCGTTGTCAATGGGTCTTTAGAACTCACCGAATAACTAATAATTAACTCAAGAAACTCATTATGAATAGCCATGCGAATACATTTTTTTCTGTTTATAAAGTAGATACTAATAAATAGAAATTATTAAACTTAACAGAAAACTAAAAAAAAAACAATAATTTGTATTAAATTGTTTAATTATTTAGAAAATGCTTCCCCACAAAAATACATATTTACGACATTTAGTTATCACCTTTGAGGTTATATTATATGAAATAAAAATATTTTCGAATAAAAAAACCTCAACATTATTATAGAACCACAGCAAATTACTAATAGTTAATCGTTTGTTTCCATCCATCCATCCATCAGGCCTTGGAAATCCAGTGTTGGAAATAGGCCTCACCTAACTTGCGCCATTCTGACCCGTTCTGAACCCTCTGAATCCAGCGGATACCCGCTGTCTTCTTCAGGTCGTCACTCCATCTGGTCGGGAGGCGTCCCGTGCTATGTTTGCTAAGACTCGGTCGCCATTCGAGGGCCTTTCTTCCCCAACGGTTATCGGTCCTGCGAACTATGTGGCCAGCCCATTGCCACTTCAGCTGGCTAATTCTGCTAGCTATGTCGGTAACTCCTGTTCGTCTACGGATTTCATCATTTCGGATTCTGTCTCGTAAAGAAATACCGAGCATAGCTCTCTCCATAGCACGCTGCGTGACTGAGCTTTTGTATAAGGCCGATAGTAAAGCACCACGTTCAGTTCTGTATGTCATCGTCGGTGACACACATTGCTTGAACATTTTCGACTTTAGACTCTGAGGTATTTTGGATAACAAGATACGTCTTAGTTTCCCGAATGCTGCCCATCCGAGTTGGATTCTACGAGTGACTTCTTTCTCCAAGTTGGACTTACCCATTTGGATCACTAGTCCCAGGATATTCGTCTACAACTTCGAAAGCAGCGCCGTCAACAACCAACGGTTTTGGTTTGACATGGACATTTGACGTAATGTAAGACCTACTAATCGTTTGTTTAATGTGGGCGTTATTAAAAAGAGGCAGTGCAGCTTTAACTGACACGGAATAGTATTTCCTCGCAGATCACTGTCACTTCAATTCTGACCCTTATGTTCAGAGTATTAAGTTCTCAGATTACCAGCTTCATAATCACCTCAAGCTTTCACGTTATCAGGAAACAGACGAGCACTCGTTTAGTAATAATAAATTGTCATCCTCGCACCAAGATTCGCTGTTCCGCGGCTGGCAAGAAAATAAAAAATCAAGACATCACAACCAACAACATCCGAGGACAAATATTTGTCTGTCGCAAACTTAACAAATCTCGGGCCGTCGACGGGTAGCTATCCAAACGCTGCCGTTTCGTAATATCGTTTATATTGCCTTAATTCACAACGTATACAATTAATCCAAGAAGCAAAGCAATGCCATCGCTCGAATGAATTTTCATTAAATAATAATTGTAACAAGAATTATTTATGTTTTGATAAAATTAAATCTAATGGAACTTCAGAGGTTACGTGCACATATATCAAATATTTTTTATGACACTTTAGTACATCGGTCAGGAAAGGAACTCTCGTGCACATGGTCATAAAGTAACTGGGTTATAATTATACCCAATATGTTTATAAATTTCATAATACAAGCAAATTTATTTTTCAGATGGTGCACACGATGATGCCGCTAGCGCGGTCTATAGCACTGGTGATGTCAGCGGCTCTAACCCTGGCATATATGGCGCTTGCTATAGGGCTGGGTCCGCAAGGCCAAGAGAGTCAATTCTATCAACAGGTATGATCTTACTAAAACATTTTTAACTCTTCTTAATGGTTTTTGATTTCTTAGCCTTTTTAAATCTTTTAATTATCTTGTCACCTCACCTTTATTTTATCGCCATGTACTTAATAATTACTTTTTTAATTTAATAACGATAACATAACATGAAACTATATATATATACACACACATATAAATAATATAATATAATACTATATATATATAAATTAAAAATTATGATATCCATGTTTACATACATACATTTCACAAAATGGCGGAGATGACATATTTACCATATTTATGTATAGAGTAAGTATGTATAAAATTCATTTATTCCGTATCACAGGTTACAAGGTATTATCCTTGGGCAAGGTGCAAATGAATTTTAATGAAATGAAATAATATTTACTCGATTACAAACACTTTTCGAACGTCAAACTACGCCGTCGCTCCAACAAGTCCATACGGCGAGTGGTCCCGGAAGAAGAAGCGGCAACAAACTCACGAGGAGTTTTGTTTTCCTACTGACAGTTACAGAAGGCACTTATGGCTATAAACTGGCTTAATATTAAACTTATGTCCAAGTGGTTTTATCCTGAACGTAATCATCAAGTTTGTAATAACCTTTCCGCATAAGAACGCCTATGTCGTGAGCTTTAAATTTACAATATGGCATTATTGTCAATTGTAATAGAATGTTATTAAATAAATATTCACACATCTACCCATGTAAGAGCCACCAGTCCTGCTCAGTCTGAAATTTGGAACCATCAGTTTAGCCTTATACCTTGTATTAATATTGTGAACATTACTCTTCTTAAGAAAACTATCAGAGTATTTTTGAACGTACACAATATTATCTAAAATATATTGTGATGCTACAGTTAAAATATCAATTTCTTTAAAGAGATCTCTAAGGGAATCCCTAG
>DWPT01005359.1:0-12294 GCA_018251895.1 Agathymus mariae mariae
GTCGCTCTATTGGACTCGGATCGAATATTACATTGAGAAGGAATATAAGGAATACACTTTCGATATTGGTCGAGTCAATGCATGTGAATCTTTGAATTGAATACATTAAGGACAATGTTAAACATATTTCGCTTCAGTAAATATTTAATTTCTAATAGGTATGTAGCTTCGTAAACTTGGTGCATTATTTAAGCCCAAACTTGAGGAAAGATTTAAATTCAAACGGATCTTGTATACAGTTTTTGTTAATAGTAATAGCCGATAAACGAGCAGACGAGCCTCCTGATGGTAAGTGGGCACCGTTGCTCATGGGCCTCAGCAAGACCAAAGACTGATGCGTTGTCGGACAGGAACTGAGAAGAAGGTGAGAAAGAATGTAATGGCTCTCAAGCCCCCAGCCGGAACACAACGTGTTGTTTGGTGGCTGACGCGAGCAGGAGGGTGGTAGCTAGCCAGGCAGGCTTCACGGAAAGATAATAATACCAATAATAGTATTACCGATTTAATAATAATATTGATAATACAATCATTACGCAAAGCCCTACAACCAATCAGGCTGGATTCTGACGCCTCTTACGACACCCTGCTCTGCCAGCGTGGGATTGGGGGAGTATTCTAGGCCGCCCTAATACGGCAAAAAATTATACATGACTATACATTACATATTACAGAGCATAGGCACATGTTAGATTCAATATTTCCTTGAATCATCTGAGTGATGAAGTGTGATGGTAGGCGATATTATCTTGTATTGACTGTCGTTATGGTATAATTTTCTTTACTATTTGATCAGATTTTTTTTCTTGTTTCACCCCTCCGCATACATCTGTAAGGTCAACTGTGAAAATTGTTTCAGTATTAACTGTTTAATCTAATTTTTTATTAACACACAGTGTAACAGATAATCTTAATTACAATTTTCTACTACTTTTAGATTTACCGTATTTCTATTTAAATACTCAGTCACATACTATTACCTACTATTTTTAACTGTAAATAGAGTTAAATGAATAACACGTAGTCAACTGGACGAACCAGTCACCGAAATAAAATGAATGGTTAAATTTACAAAGATCTTAGTTCAAAACTGATTATTATTTCTTTCAAATGTTGTAAATAGCCCACTCAATAGCAGTACACTCACGAACAAGTGTCTACTCAAGGACCGGTAACAATGGTACGAGTGCCCGAGAAAGCCGGTTGGATACTTCGCGCTCCGTTGACTGCGCCCAATGAATCTAAACACCGCTGTTGTTGCAGCGACGCTTCCTTTACAAATAGAATACCACTCATTGTCGTTGCTTCATTTTTATTTATTGGAATTAGCATAATAATTTACATTCTTTTTTTTATGTATCATGTTTTATAACGTATTAAAAAGTATAAAACTTCTTCTATTTTCACATTTTCATGCATTGTTAACCAGTTCTGAGCTATGGTCACAATTTCAAGTATCTAGCTCAAAGGGAAGTTAGTTCAAAGTCAATTACAAAATTCCACCCGGACAGACAGACACACAAGAAAGCGAGAACAATCAAAACATGCAAAAATCGATTATTATTCTTTAACAAATATGATAATCGCAGTTATTACTGTTCTTTTACATTTCAGCTAGAAAGATGGGATCGAAAGCACCAATTTTCAATTTTTCTATTAATTTTGTATCTAGGGGATGGGTAGTTTTTGTAGGAAGATAGATCATCACCCTTGCTCACTATAGTGGTAAAAGATTAATATATTTATTTATCATCAACAGTTTGCTTACAGTTTTACACCAGACACAAATGTGAACTTATATAACTTTATTACATATATGCAAAACTTATACCTATAAGGAACTCGAATTTAGGTAGCGACACTGGTACCATTAGTCAGAGACTCGATATGTCGACCGGCTGCTGATTGGAATCGACCCTCGGAGTACGAAAATATGTATATTTTGTTATTATGGCGTTCATCAAGCTCGACTCGAGCTGCGAATAGACACGGCTAATCCCGTTTGGCACAGCATGGTAGTATTATATGTCTGTATGTTATATAGAACACGATCGACGGCGCTCGCTGTACAAGGGTACATAGGTACGCATTCCGAGTTCACGGCCGTTGTCAATATCGATCATTCGGTCACACAAGGGCCACAATTCCAATAACCCATTTATAGAAATTTAATTTAAGTAAATATAATTGTTGAACTTTGTGGACGTCAACGGAGGGGGCTTCATTTATATTAGCTAGTGAGTGACTAGACTAAACGTGTAGGTATATTACAAAACGACAATTTACTTCGACTCAAGTATAGATAACTTTTTATGCCAGCCGAGATCCATTTGTTTACATGACACGATGATGAGGTAAACGCAATCTACCCACACTTTACGAGATTGTGTTCGTATGAAGACGGAGACAAGTATTTACAAAATTGGACATGTTGCAATGTTGCCATTACGAGGAAGTACGTTACCCTTTTGACTTTCATTTATTTTCTTGAATATATTTATGTTGTAACAATTTTCAACTAGTTAATTTATTAAACGCACGTAAAGTTTATAGGCCAATAATTGTGAGGCTTATGTTTAATATATTTCTAATATTTAACACAATAATTTCTAACTGTTACTATAAAATTGAATAAATGTTTGGTGTTTATGATAAGTGTAGTATAGTATATTATATCTACCATAAAACCACATGCACACAAGGACCCTTTCGAAGGCAACAGCGTACGACAGAATACTGTCTAAAATATTAATAATAATGAGAATTTTAGAAACCTAAGTATGTTTTTTGGGAATTCTTATTTGATTTTCTGTGCATGCGTGTCATACATTTAAATGAAAATTTATGTCTTATAACATGAGTCAACAACTACTATGATGTTTTTCATATTGGAAAATGGATCTGTTTTCGTGCAGTTTATGGCTTCATAAACCCATAACTAAAATTATAAAATAGGGTACGACTCAATAGATTTCACCGAGCGACGAGAGGGCGGTTGCTTGTTTCTTAAGATCTCTCTGTCACGTACCTACTGCTTTGAACCTACATACGGTCTACTAATTCGCCAATAAATTTGAAGTATGCGAACGGTCCAATTATAAATTGTAATTAGATCTACTCGACATTACACGAAACATAGTTATTTTCACATTAGGTACAATACCACAGGAATCCGCAGCAGCCAGGCATTAAACCCGGAACCTCTCGCCGACGAAGGTCACTTTTTGTTGAATAATAAGAATTATTAACCACCATCGGACCAGACACTTTACTTCTATTTCTAAATGTCATAATTACTTTCAAATCCAGTAATAATATCTACTAAACTATAATTGGTTTTTGTTCATCTATCAATCAACAATACCAATATCATATTTCAAATCTATATTAATTATTGAACTGTGGAGCCGAATCTGTATATATACTGTATCATTTTAATGTTGTCCGTATATCTGGCTGTATTGTTACTGTGTTACGGCAAAATTTGAAAATCACTGATCATATCAAAATGATGCCTATTGAGACAACACATCGGTAACGTATTTGGTGTAAGATATCCTTTATGTCCAGTTTGTTCGTTTGTCGTAACGTGAGTGATCACACTCACCAATGCACGTTCTATTCACAAGGTGCTTCACCGATTCCTTGCCGATGAAGAAGGAAGTGGTGAGTTAGTAATTTCACGAGATCGGTAGTGGCTAACAAGGTGTTCTACGCTGCAGCTATCTCAAACAGGAACACCCTGTTCCCTTAGACGGCGTGGTGCACCACTAGCAGAGGAAGTTAAACCATTCATATATAGGTAACCACTCGCCCCAATCATACAATTTAATACCATATATTAATCGTCTATAGCAGCTATAGCTTAGTGGCTTGGACGTAGGTCTCCCTCACTGGAGACACGAGTTTGAATCCTCTAATTGTTCAAATCAGGTACGTATTAATTATCGCTTGCTTCAATTGTGGAAAACATCGTGAGGTGACCTGCACACCTAAGAGTTCTCCATAATATTCTCAAAGTGTGTGGGGTCTGCCAGCCCGCATTTGGCAGGCTATGAACCCCCTCTCATTGCGAGAGGAGACCTAGCAGCAGTGGGACAATATGGGTTGTAATGATGATGATGAAAATGATGATTAATCGCCTTAATATTCTCTTATTGTCTTAAATTGTCTGTGTGGCAACACCTTCGACCATCCATCAACACAACAATATTTATGATCTAACAGTAACTGAATTGTTTATTGGGTATTGTTTGTTTCGATAACAATTAACATTGTTACTTTTGTTAACATTTGCGTTGGAATTTGTTTTGCATTGAGATCATGAAAATATAAGACGAATAAGTAACGTATACAACTGTATGAATACAAGTGGGAGAAAGTGTTGTAGACATTATCTATTTAACATAATTGCCTCGCCACGTCCGTCGTCCCCCTCGGTCGCGACAAGCGCTACCGTAGTGTACAAGTGTACTTACAATTAAATATCGGAGTCGGTTCCATATTCGTTTCATTCCTGTAACCTTCAATATATTGTAGTAGATATACTGAAATACATTAACATAATGTAATCTATAATGATGCAATTGAAGATTATAACGGGTCGCGTGACAATTTCTGTTAGTTGGAAGTGATCGAGACAGTTTAATAACTTCGGATGCGGCGAGGAGTTTGAAAGGTTTTCAGGGATGATCAATGAGCGGGGGAGGGGGGGGGGGTCTTAGACGTCGATCGTTAATCTATTTTGAAAGGATTCGAGCTTTATTGGAGTCATTATTTACGATTTACGAAAAGAAACCCGATCTCCGTAGTGGGCAGTATCTCTTGGAGCGATGCCAATTAGGAGGGGCCTATGTTCAGCAGTGGCCTTCTAAATACTGACGCTATGAGCTAAAACATGAGATATTGATTTTATACTATTAAACCGCACTCGTTTAGCTACAGAAAAAATACACCTCGCGCTTTAAAATATCATCTGCATTGTTTTAGCACTGAGTTATTCCAGTTAGGTGATCTACAGATATATTCATTTATAACTTTTCTATTTACGGACGGATTGAAATGAAACTAACTGTAAATATTAAGTGATGGTTAATGAAATTACTAAAACTTAACTGAAAAATTATGCATTTTGCCGTTTCTTTCTGTTGACGATACATCACCTTTTCAAAATGGTAATCTTCTATAAAACTTATACAACCGTAAATAAACAAAAATTGGTCAAATTAATACAAAACATATAAACACACACCTCTTTTGAACATACATTTTTTTATCATGCAACATTAAGAAGGAGCTATACTCACATGAACACCGTAAGAGAAGCTGTATTGAGGGTTAGGGTCGAACTCGTTTCCAAGATCCTGCGCTTTGGTATAGTGCGCCAAGCTTATCGGGTTACTTTTTACTGCCTGGATCGTTTGTAGCTTGTACGGGTCTATAATTTGCTTTGGATAAATGCTCTGCAAGTTTTGAAAACCATTGTTCTGCAGCTGCGCAAACTTATTCCCGTCCACTGCCCTAAAGTCTAATTCGGGCTGATACGGTGAGTATTGGTTGTAAATATCCCTGTTATTTACGAACCCAAGTTTGTTCAAGAAGCTCCAAGGTTCGTCTTGGGAAATTGTTTTGTATTTGGAATATTCACTGGTGACCTTTGGTAGGTATATTAAAAGTTCCCGTTCACGGTAAAGATCTGGTCTCACGAGCCTATTGACTGCCCTAGCTCTGTCTTGGTACGGTAGTTTCGTATCAGGATCGTCGAGGTAGTTCAGCAGGGCATCGTCAAGCGTGCTGAAAGTCTTAAACGCCTGATCCGGTGCCTTCGCTCCTGGGCCCGTGTCATCATAGTTATTCTCAATGGCGTTCTTTATTTGTGATTCTGATGCTGCAGAGTATGTTAAGTGGTTGTATAATTGAGCTGGACGTTGTTGAGCAGATTTCACTGTCATCAGTGCAGCGGAAAATACCTGTGTAAGACAATAATAACTTATTATGGAATACTAATAAGTAAGTATAAGGTATTTTATAGTTTTTTAAGGTTTCAAATCGAGTCTAGGACCTCACAAGGCAGCTACTGCCAGCTCGGCCACTCTGTGTTTGGTTTGTTAAGATTGCGGATGCTGCGGCTTGCCTTAACGTCAACTTATGAGAGTCGTATTCAAAATCGAACTAAAATATTTATAGTTTACATATATACAGTTTTTTATTGCTTCTTTATATTAAGTAAGTCATAATCAGTTATAGAGATCGAATCAATGCTTTGATTCTTCAGCGTATGTAAAAGAATAATTACGGAGTGGTTTACTGAACTCCAGGAATCGAAGTCACTGGCAAACTTTAGTATGTACTAAACGTAGAAAGTAGTTTTCAAATATTCCAAATTGAAGTGCACAACTAGTCATCTCGTAGTAATGAAACGAGACGCGCCGGCCAATCACTGCACTTACATAACCATGTATAATGTGACGGGTTTTGGAGCCGGTTCCTATCATTTATATAATTAAATAAGACTTTTTAATAATATCTACAACAATTTTACTGGTTTAACTGGTAAGCTGCTTAATGAATAATCTTATATTAATTTGAATTGTCACCTTTTAATTGTATAAGGGCTTATTAACTTTATGAAAACCAATACCAAGTTAACAACTTACGAAATATTAGCATACACTTCGTTCGTAAAGATTTTCGAATAAAAAGTGCTCGTTATATGAAGTTCTCTACAGCAATTTTTATTTCATTTAGCATTTACTTAATTTACGGAGCGTTGTGAGTTGGTTTGTTCATTTGTTTGTGGTTGTTTTGTTATGTATTGAAAATATGTGAGGTACTAACTTAAAGTTATTTGTGTATGAATAAGAACTTAGAGAATCAAGGGGAGAGGGTAAATGTCACTAAAATCCGTCTGTAGGATAATATCATTGGAATTTTGGAAGTCATTACAGGTGTAAAAAAACTAAATGAAAGATGGATTATAATAAATAACAAATGGGTTATAATTAGCAATATATTTCTATTTAGAAGGTACATTTATGTTAGGGATGAATAATATTTTACTGGTTTCGGTTACGGTTTCGGATATATTTTTATTGCGGATATTTAATAGTTTCGGTTACCTTCCGAAGCTCCATAACATCCCTTATTTATATCATAGATTTCATGATAGACGACCACTGAATTAAACCGGTATCAAGATAATATTTTTTACGCATTATTGTTGCATAATATCACGTAACTAACAACCCACGGAGTTCGTGAGAGATGCTAATTAGTTTTCTCCTGTTCCGGGCTTGCGTTAATATTCAAATAAAGTGTTAATGTAACGTGAACGCTTAACATACAACCAACAAAGATAACGACGAATCAGTAACGGGCCGATTTGCTTTGATATCTTTTGAAAAATTTCAAAGTCTGTCTATCGCATTGTAAGTCGACGACCAATTGAAATACTTTACGAGGTACTTGACGCATCCACCTCGCCACCACCACCAGTCGGATTCCGACTGAACTATAATTGTAATGTTGTATAATGTAATTACAAATCACTCGATCTGTTTGTACACGAACCACACGATTCTACGCTATATCGTAAACTGTTTGATGTAGGAGGCGTCATATATTTTTGTGTCCTATCGACGACTTCCCCCACACATCTTGTAGGTACCTATGTACCTGTGTAGATGTACAATGTGCGAGGTGGATGCGTCAAGTACCTCGTAAAGTATTTCAATTGGTCGTCGAATGTACACAGACAGCGGTCAGCTGATACAGAGTTCTATTGTTTAAGTGCCATTTGAACATGGTTACACTAACCGTACGTATAATACAATTATAACTGGTCGCTTTCTGCACCTGAACGATATATGAGAAAATATTATTATGGGCCTTTGTTAACGGAATAGAACCCAAAACAATAGTTGTTACAATTTTTGTTTGTTTGCCTGTGCGTTTGTGTACGCTAATGTCAGTAATGGCTTAACCGATTTCGTTACGGTTTACACTACTGGATTGCTATAAGCGTCATCTAATGTTTCATTTCATTTAACTGAGTCCATAAATAAAAAAGTTATAAACTAATATATGTACTCATTGCTAAAACAATGCAGGTGCTACTTCTAAGCGTAAGGCGTAATTTTTCTGAAGGGAAGCTGGGGCGGGTGCTGATAATATTATATGTTACTAAATGATACATTATACGTGCAATATTATAACCGCCGGTACTTAAGTGACTCGATTCAGGATAGAAAGTTGGTTCACGCTCGCTGAAGCTAATGTTTTCACGCGATGCAGTACACTATGTATTCCTTATTTAAGTGCAACAAGTTAGGCTTACCGTGTGCTGTTGTAAATATAAGTGTATATTAGTAACGAGCGGGCCCGTTAAACTTCGTTCGGGTCGGACCATCAATTATGTATGTATATATGATTTTTTTTATATATTTTTGATTAAACATCATCAGGCTACACTAGGCTGGCCGTATTGGGGCGACCTAGAATACTCCCCCCAATCCCACGCTGGCAGAACAGGGTGTCGTAAGAGGCGACAGAAGTCAGCCTGCTTGGTGGTAGTGCTTTGCGTAAAGACTTTCTCTCTCTCTCTCTCTGACTCTTCTCATTTCCTGGCCAACAATGCATCAGTGATACCATAGGTCTTGTTGATGTCCACGGGCGACGGTGACCACTTACCATCAGGTGACTCGTCTGCTCGTTTGTCGGCTATTACCATAAAAAAAGGTTTACTGTCATTTTATATAGCTTACCATGTCCACAATCACGTATTCTCACTACATACCAATTTATACGAAGATAGGTGAAGCCATTCTTGAGTTATAACGGGACATACTGACAGACATACGGACACATGGAAAAAAAAATTCAAAATAGAAAAGTTGATGTCAGTGACATAAAACGAAAGTTTATCATGAAATTTGGCAAAAAACGTAATGTGCAGACAGAGAGACTTATATATTTATACGTTTATACTTTATATGTACTTTTATATATATATACATTTTATATAGTCTATCATCTCCGCAATCACGAGTACTAATATATACCAATTTTGATTAAGATCGGCCAAGCCGTTTTTTAGTTATCTGGAGACATACGAGAAAATCTCAACAGATATATGCAGTAGTCCTTATAGACAAAACTATGTTCATAAAATATAATAAATTTAGGTAGGGTTTGTTATTAACATGAAGAAAATGGTATATCGAATAATGATGATACTTGGCTGTCTGTCAGAATGGTTGTCGGTACGTTAAAGATAAATAAAATACTTGTAATGTGGCTGTGATGTCAGCTTCATCATGTTTCTCCTAAGACAAGTGATGACAATGCGGTGATGCCGTAGACAGAATAACGAACATTGGCATAATGATACTGACAAAAAGTTGAGTCAGGTCATGGTTCTCCAGTTAAAGAACACGATTAATTAGATTGAATAACAATATTTTAGTTTGTTTTTGCATTTAAAGTATTATTTTCAGCATTGTATTACACTTTTTGAAGATTATACTTTTTATTTAATGAATACACAAAGCGTCGTTGTTAAAATAAAAGTTAATATCCACATAAATGTATTAACACTTATGTTAAATAAAATAAAATTATGTATTACAAAATAAATTTGGTACTCACTAAAAACCTCAGCATTTTCACGCCAAAATTATCACAATGTCACAAAAAAATAACTACTTCACAGATAATAAATAATAAGGGCAGTGCAACACGCGCACGTATTCAAATTGCGTGCGACTTGACCGCGGAACCGTGTGATACCGAGTGCCGAGAACTAACCTGCGCGTGCGCAAGTTAATTGACTTTTTATTTTATTGTGCTAGTTCATCTCTCGGAAGTAACACAATCGCTAAACGTGTGTATCATATTCGTTACGCATCGAGTAATTTCAATAACTGCATTTAAATCAGTTAATATGCAATATATAGATGCAGTATATTTTGTGGAACGGAAACTTGTAATTATAAGTAGATATCGTAATTATTCAAGTTACTTCCGTTATTTTATAAATTTTATAATTAGTACTTTCTATATGTACCACGGTAACATTCTGTAATACCTTGATAACAATAACAATTAAAACTATTATCTAGTTTAACAGTATAATATCTAGTTAAAATAACGACTTATGTCTACCTATTGTTAAAAATAAATAATGGATAACTAAACAGACAAACGGCACAAATGAGTAAAGACGTACAACAGTATTGTTTTTGTATTGACTGTTCTGGCGATATATTATAATTATTAACACCATTTAAATGGGCTAATGTTGACGGTATGGTTTTGTTAATTCATAAAGATTTATTTACATTATGTAATTTAAACATTACTTAATTTTTTTCTGTCATATGATCAAATCAAATCAAATCACGTTTGTTCACAAATCAAATCAAAACAGTAGAGAGAAGCGTTGATTAATTTGCTTTGGATCCTAAGTGTGAGTTTGCAGACGTCGCGAATGTTACGTGAAAATCGAAAAATAATCGAGTTCCAAATATCGTTTCTCTTGTGAAAATGGCTTATCAATTAATATGATCGAAAATGTTTTTTTTTTTTTAATTTTACTGTCGATTACAGTTCTGTGGTAAAACAAGACGGAATTATTATTCTGTTTAGTTGAGAATCAGTAGTACTAATCGGAATAAACCTTCTACTTAGGTTAGTAAGTACTTTAGGACCACATATACTAGAATAAAGCGTAACAATCTATGACCGAGTCAAAAAAAAACCAGTTTGAGAATTAGGAAGTTATGTAATTTGTGTAACGTTCTCCCTCAGAATATAAATTAATTAGCTCACTCAATGACATGTTTTTTATGTCAAATAGCAATCCATTTGCTATTCGATCAACTTTTTGACTTTTTCAAATTTAATTACGTCATATCACAACCGTTAGCTTAAATTTTATGATAGGTATACACATATTTTTTGACGAAATTTGATTCACACAATATCACTTACCACTTATATTTAACATTGAGTCTAAGCCATCCTGCGCTGCACGTGGTGCACCTTGCTGAACCAGATATACCAGTTTGATCCCGATGGTACTGTTACGTCGATAAACTTGTACGGGTTTTACGATCGCAAGGTGGTCTCTCTCCGTCATCTGTGGGCTATTTATTTAGTGGGCTATTGTCGAAAAAATATGCAGGATAAAAAGCAGCCCCTGAAAAGCCGGTTCTGGATGAGGATCTCTGTTACTTTTTATCACGCTCAGGTGGATCAAATCTTACAAGTTTAAACAAATGAGTTCAGAGCTGTACACGATACGAATAAAATTTATATATTAAATGACCATGAATGTTTATTTTAAATATAACTGTATTCGACCTACACCCGCGATACTCGCGAGTGGGCGTGTATAATAGGTATATTATAAGGCAAGTGGTTGCTTACAAAATGTTCAAATCGTGATGTATTCGGGCCACGATAGGTGAGGGTCATATTCATAACAAATAATAATAATTATTATCTTAGTATTTTCTCATTGTTGTTCTAATAGTACTCAGGGGTTTTGTTAGAAATATAAATCTAAATTTCAACTAGTAAGTAACAATAAGTACAGAGTTATTTGACATATAGTTATAACATGACATCAATTAGATAAGGCTTATTCTCTCTTCATGGTTTTTTTTATCGGCAAATCCATTTTTGATGTACGTAAAAAAAATTGAAAAATCAACGTAATTTTATGACGAATAATAATATACTTGTATTTTGTACCCACTAAATTTTGGCCAAGTCACTTTCTAGATTTACAGAACAGAGTGTGAGTGAATTCCGTTTAAAATTAAATTAATTATTAAACATTTTATATACAACGATATGTAACTGGAAATAGCAAACGTTCCGACCTTAAATTAATAACATTTATTTCAACGACAGCATGTTATTAGAAACGTGTTAATAATAATAGCAACACATTTTATATGATGGCATATCTGACCATTATGCCACCCGGTAGATGTGTCTGTCTGACAGTGAAAGTGTGATGTCGATCTCAGTCAATGTTGGCGTGCCGACTTGGCGCACGTGAGCGCAGATCTTATCCGAGGACTTGGATGGACCATGGTAAGGCACACCTTTACTATTATTAGAAGAAGCGTTCATAGTTCGGCAGATTGTACATATCGCCGGGGTGTACTGAGTGTGAGCGCGATGGACGTAACCTTTGATTTATACCTATACCTGTGACTGCTGTTATAATCACGAAAACCATGTAAACAAATATTAGTAGGTATGTTGGCGACATTGGTAAATTGACAA
>DWPT01005360.1:0-12293 GCA_018251895.1 Agathymus mariae mariae
TTGCTCACAGATACATTTTAAAATACTATGAATTTTTACAAATACCACGCGAGGTATAAATATGAACGTAGAATGAATGCAATGTTTCATTCCAAATGTTTCATTAAAACGGCCGCCACAACTGCTCTGAATTGAATTCGATTTCAACTCGTCATTACGCATGCCTTTTGATTGGCTGGGGTATAGATAATAATAATGCCATCTCACCTTTTTATATTTTTTATCTGTTAACGGAGCGGTGATTAATCGCGTTCCAAATTTTAAATGGTTTTCGTTCACAAAATCCGACCGCCACGGGCTAAGTACATCCAACTTCAATATACTTTAGAAGTATTCTGAAGAATTTTGGCCAAGATTTCTGGAATAACAAGAACTTTGGAAGGAGAAATAATTTTACAGAATCACTTAGGAAATATGTCTACTTGTGGATTGACGTTCAATTTTATAACTTTGAAAATAGTTATTAGATAGCGGAGTATCTTTCCTAATACTAACTTTTCAACGCTCCATCTAAGATCAACCGTGAAATATTTTCTACATATCGGGTATTGGAAAATCAGTAAAACCAGGTTAGGCTGTTTCCTCCTGGCCGACCATGCTTTGGTGTCGCCTTTGGGTTTACAGATGTCCATTGGTGTTAGCTTATCTTAATGCCATTGTAAGTTTCGGAATATTGTCAACGTTTTATGATCTTAAGAAACTGTTATCATCAAAATGTGTTTCAACTTACTTTTTGTAATTTTCGACCACATGATTACATAATGTTGGAACGAATTACATTTAATTTGCATTACCATCATATAAAGGGACTTTGTTGCTCGGAAAATATAATAATCGACTAATCAGATTTTAACATTGCCAACAATATTTTTCCTTTCAATTGATTTCAAAATTTTCAAACAATGGCTTCACATTAATACAGCAAAAATAAAATTCTTTTGTATTATCCATATATGAATTAAAAAACAAAATATTTTTTATTCTCTCCACAAATTAAAGAACCTAGAACTTATTTTATTACGTTTGGTTTTTTTTTAATTTTAGCATCTGATAATGAAATTTTGGATAGAGGCGGAAAATAGTAGTTCTTTATATATTTTTTGCGTTCTATAATAAAAAAGCATTACAAAGAATGGATTTTGTTTAATAGTACATTCAGTTCGTAATACACATATTTTTTAATGCCTGATTTACTTTTCTGAATTTATTTGTTAAATGACACAAACAATCTGCGTATTTGTATATGGTTTGTGGCATTGTAGGCTTCAAAGGGATGAACTGCTGGCGATTGCTTTCAAAGAGAACTTGATCGAAAGTGTCACTTAGCTTCATTCAAGAGACACTTGGGTTCAAGTCAATATTCGTGATTGGATCAGTAGGCCATGTGTAACAAATTTTTTTTACTACAGTAAAATTAGAGTCAGGTAATGACACACGAATGATGGGGTAGATATTTTATATCTACTATTTGTCTGTCATAACAGAATACGTGAAATTTCAGATATTTATATCGACTGTGAAAGTATTTAATCATTGAAATTTGTATAACAATATTAAAAAACAGATGATCTATACACGGTCAATCAGTGAAATTTTTAGGTTACATACGTACACATTTTAGAGAATTTTAATAATGCCAAAAATTCTATTTTAATCTTCCAATATCCGTCACTCTCCCCCCATTGCCTCACGTTATCTTCCTGCCCTTACGCTTATTCTTATTATTCTTTCACCTCTTCAGTCCTTCTCTATTCTCCCTCATTTAAATAAGCAAATTTAATTTTATTTCAATGCCAGGTTGGTTGTAAGGCCACTGCTCTCTGCTTCACTCTGCTCCACTTTACTTTAACCACATGCTTCCCGGTATTATTTCTTATCCTGAAATACATATAATATGTATTCATACTCATACTTGTATTTCCTAACAATTATAACCGCGATTAAGGAAGTTTCAATGAAAAACAATACATGCATCCAACATAAAATTATAAATTTTTAGGGACAACTATTTTTTTTTATCATAATGATTCAAAAACTATGGTCACTATTTTCACTTATAAGTACATACATACATAGTGCGTAACTATTTATTTTAAAAATTACCACCGTACCGTATGTATGTTTACCTAAAATTATATGTATATGTAAGAAACTTTGCATACATATAAATGGTTACATGACCACTCCGACGAACACAGTTACGTTAGTACCAGATAGGTGGCGCTGGTGGCAGTGATTTTTAACTTTTGAACCATAGGTCGAACTGATATGAAATTTTGTATATATGCATGTCGCAGCATTGGAACACATGAAAAAAAACACACTCAACACACTATTCTCGCGTTGGTAAACCGACAAGTTTATTTGTTTTTGCTCAAGGTGGCAAAACCATAAAAAATAGTATATCCAAGTGCTTTAGAATAACATAACTCATAAACAATAAAAAAATATTTTTAATAACGTAGTAAATATTAAAAATGTTTTTTATTTACGTATTAACATTTGATTTTTTTAGGTGAAGCGAAACGCACCTGACACCAGCTAGTATATTATATATATTTCATCATTTCCAGTTATATAGTTGTAAGACAGTTGCGAGTGGTTAAAAATAAGGTTATATATTTTTTTAAGTAACATCAAATTAATTTATAGATAACTTTACGTGTTGTCATCGAAATACCAAACGCCGGAAACAAGGTCTCCGCGTGAAAACAAATCTCCAGTTATAATTAGAGAAATTAATTAATTCTCTGACTAACTTTGAATATGACTAATAGTCTTGCTGCTTTCAGTCATTAACAATAACTGTATATTGTAAGTATAAAGTTACATACAAGCTGGATAAAGGTTTGAGTCACAAAGTTTTATTACAACCAGTCATTGTATTACTTTCTCGTTGCATCCAATAAAACGTACAATCTTGGGTTATGGACACTTGTAGTGTGAGTTTTATTTATGGACAATAAATCTTTACTCTTTATTATCTGTGAAATAGTTGTAACGGACATTTGAAAAATTTGCGACTAGATACTAGTTGTAACACCACTCTTTCATATTTTTAATAATAGAATAACATCGTACATCTTTTCATCTGACGGCTGACCACTCAGACACAACAACTTTGACATTTCTAAAAACTGAAATCTTACAGTTCGGGTTTTTGTAGTTCGGTTAGATAATAATCTACCATTGACAGTATTACTAATAAAACAAAAAAAAAAAACACTTTGTAATTTATTAAATAATTATCCGACATATATATGTATACTAAGGCCCCCCTCTGACGTCCGGGTTGAATAATTAATTATATATACAAGATTATTCAAAAGTTTATTTTTGGTCTTGACCAGACGTCATTAGATTTACTGATATTTTATATAGCCTATCATCTGCGCAATTTTTAATTTCATAATTTTCAAAACGCTTAACAGTTGATGATAATTACTAGTATTACCACCAGGAAGTCTTGGTACTGCGATGCAGACTAGCTTGTAGATTAGCTGGCAAGAACCCTGATTGTGTAGCGAAAATATTTTACTTACATTTTTAGCCGAGACAGATATCTGTTTGACGGATTAAACTATGTCTTATATCATCGCTGTTGACGGTGTCTCGATCATGTCCAATATAAATGTTCATTGTACTCGCAGGAAATAATTAAATGAGAGCATAAAATTTATATAGCTACTGTCTGTCTCGATGCTTTCAATCGAAACTAACTTAAATAAATACAATTACGGATTTACTACTAAAATCAGCTATACCGATTCTCCTTTCCAATTGTGCACGTATTCAAGACGTATTTGTCTTATAATTCAACTGTTCGCCGATATTTGCTAAGCGTTCTACGCGGTAGCCTATTTGAGACACGATAATAAGCGGTGTAGATGCAAATAATACAAGATTGGACATAACTAGCGTGAAAATTACTAGCTTCTATTTAGTAGTAAGTTGCCGCGAATACGAATAAACAATAATTCATGTACTTGGCATCTACTCTAACGTACTGCTACACGTTACGTTTAAATAACGATAATCTAATCGGATTTCGCAAAAATAATCTCGCAACTTGTTTGGGGCTATTTCCATCGTCGGGAGCACTTCCGCCCGATCATCTCCAATATATCATATCGTATAATGATTATCAATAAAACTCAAGACCCACTGCTGAGCATTAGAAAAAACTTGCCATTATTTGTCATTCGTACAAATGAATACAGATACAAACAATGCTATCAGAGCTTAGTGGTACGCTGCGTTCGTTTCAAGGTCTCCATCACAATCATTGAATTCTGGTTGGTGTACTTTTAAATCACGTGAGTAATAGAATTACGGAGAAAAAAAAAATATTACCGAAACGCGTATTAAAATTTCATATATGCATTATGTATTAATATGCAAAATACTAACACAAGTGTGGTCTGTCTGCGGAATCTAATGCTGAACGTACATGTACAAATTGCTTTAATTTAACAACATTGATCGATGTGCTTGGCATTTGTAAGTACATCAGAATTGATCGGTCCAATTTCTATACCGCAAGATGCCATGTACTTGTCACTCACTGTCACCTATTACGTCCATGAGCACGTTTATCAGTGGTAATCACCTACGCGTTATTAGCCACGATGGAAGCAGGTACCTCTATGTAACTGATTTTGCGACAATACGATAATAGTACAGAGGAAACAAACGATTTGTTCTAGAAGGCGAATATTAGCAATTCATGTAAGTGAAAAAGCACCACCACTTAGGGTACTGTTGGCTTACAATGGATAGTACAGGCCTAGCAACCTTCAACAGGCGACACTATTCGTCATAGAACTATAAATCATTCGAACTTTTTATTGTCATATTTAATTAATAGTTTTTTGATATCATCATTTTCAATATGATATGTTGTTTATAGACAATAATTAGTATCAAAAATTTCAAACAGCACTATTGACAATCGGCGTTATTCGATTTACTTTCACGTCAAACTAAATATTGTATCTTAAGACATACAATTCGACATTTATAATAAGACGCGTGATCTTCCAGGTATCGTATTGCAGTAAATATTTTCTCTCCTCTCTGCAATGGACCGGTAAAACACTTCGTAACATCGGATTTGTTTATTCTGGGACTTGAGTGTTCCAATGTTGTTTACTCAGCGTTCGAAATTCAAATGTTTGCTCATCATTTCGAAAGGCCTGAAATAATTAAACAAAACAAACAAGAATAAATAAGTACGTGTCTCGTTAAGTAGGCATTAATCTAGAGATTACGCACTTAATTGGAAAGTATAAATGGTAATTTAGTGTTGTGTAACGTGATATTGCGTAGCGTAACGTCGCATGGCGTCGCGTGACGTCCCGTCGCGTGGCTTGGCGTGGCGTAGCGTTGCGTGGCGCAGCGTTACGTGGCGTAGCGTTGCGTGGCGTAACGTTGCGTGGTGTTATGCCTGTGACAGCTCAGATGTTTAAAAATCTTTCATTGTCCTCTGTGAAGGTGTTGACACCATTCAATTCTAAACCATTTATTCCTATCGGCATTATAATGGTAAACACAAGTTATATTAATATAGCTGTTCACTGTCAATCAAATTTTTTATCCGGATTCCAAACAAAGCATGCCGAATAACCGGTGCGAGGTAAACACCGGTAACAAGAATGTTAGGTGCCGGCAAGTTCAAGCAGAATCAATATGAACTCGCATAAATCATTTTTCCAATGAGGTTTTTGATGTGAAACATTTATTGGAGCGACCTGGCAATAAAACCGACTCTTGGTATACGAGCAACGGCAAATTGCATTACGCTTTGTCAAACCGTCATGGCCCCTTTACATCATCGCTCTCTACTCCTTTGCATGTTATGTGCGCGCGCATACAAGATACTCGGTTGCCTTTCTATATGAGCTGCTTACTATATCTCCGACTATAGTATACTTGACAAGTTTCCCGCTGTTACGCACGCCTTTTATTTCTTCTTTAAAGGATCATTTTGTTGTTATTGTTCTTAAAACGCTTCAAAGAATTGGCTGTATTGGGTCGGTCTAGAATATTTCCCCCAATCCCATACTGAACATATCTTTCCCTGAAGCCTGGCTGGCTGACTGTCATCTTCCTGCTTGAATCAGCCGCTAAACGACTAGTCGTGTTCCGGCTGGGGGTTTGAGAGCAAGTACTTTCATTCTGGCCTTCTTGTCATTTCCTGGCTGACAACGCATAGTGATACCTTTGGTCTTGTCGATGTCCATGGGCGACGGTGACCACTTACCATCTTGTCTTGGCTTGTCTGCTGGTTTGTCGGCTATTAACATAAAGAAAAAGAATTCGAATCAGAACATTGAATCAAACTATGAACGATAATAAACATCAATTAATCAAAAATAAATAAAAAGTCTTATCATGATGGGCTCCAGTAAAATGTCCAATACGTGTACACAACGTCTGATGTACGAAACACACAAAACACTCGAGACCTGCTGACTTAAACCAAAGGATTATTTGGTCATTGGCGATTATAATATGCAAATGTGCTTATTGATGTCAACCGAACTTTTATCTTCAGCGTATGCATCAAAAATATATTTAGTATTACATACTAGCAAATGACCTCGCTTTGCTTCGGGAAAAATTATCTTATCCTTAACGGGTTTTTTCGTCCTGTGAATTAGAAATACATATATTAATTCATAACTTTTTTATTTATAGACTGATTGCAATGAAACAAACTTTGAGTATTAAGTGACGCTTACTGCAAGATATTAGTGAAAACCAGAACGAAATCGGTTAAGCCGTTTCTGAGATTAGCGGCAACAAACGCAGCAGATAAAAATTCTAAAAACTATGTATTGTTTTTGGTTTTCCTGCTTTAACAAAGGTTCCTAATAATATTTTTTTTCTCATATATCGTTAGAATTGTATTATTAGTATAGATTTTTTTATTGTTAATTTAAATATTAATTGAAATAATCATTTTTTTCTAATATTAAATTAATTTTAAATTCTAATATTAATTTAAATATTTCACATTTACCAGGCGTCTCATGACGACCAATTATTTTTTTTTAATTTTTACATACGTACATATTTTACAATTTTTACATCGCGAAAATAATAACTTCATGAGCAGCAAACTTCAGAAATATACCTCAAACGAAAAAAAACACTCCCGCCCATATTAAGACTCGACATCAAAAACAGGTCAAAGATTAATTTCCCAGTAACGACTTTGATAAAATTTTCAGCCAAAGAAGCTGTTATTGGTTTCCTCGATCCTCAAAGCCAGCGCATTCATTACTCGGTGTTACTTCACCTTTTACCTGATATTGAAATGCTCCTATTTGAACCCGAACTTTGAATAAATAAGGTCGAACCGCTTTCAACACGTCCATGGATGATGTATGAAATTAATTTCATTTCGAAGTTCTGTAAAGCAAATGAAGAAACTGAGATGTTATAAGCGTGCTTGTCTGTCCGTTTATCACACTCACTTTTCGACAAATTATTAAGAGATTAATATTTTTTTATTATGAGGGTACATTATAAAAACAAGCACATTATCTTTGTGTTTTTGCGGTAAGGTTATTCAAAGTTGAGTATATTAAGTGTCACTACAATAATGCTATTCAATAAACTAAGGTTTGTTGCACAAATTACCTCCGAGTTTAAATTACGTACAAGTATTGTAATATTGTATATTGATTATTTAATTTTTTTCAATGAAATCGAAAAAGAGATATTTTTTTTTATTTTTTAGTCCAGTTGTCTAAATAAAAGCGTATTTTTAAATATTTTTTTTATTTAATTTTATTCTAAACATCTCATGATTGATTAAAAAAAGAAGTCATGATTGATTAAAAAAGGAGAGTGGTAGCTAAACAAGTAAGTATAGAACTCTACTACAGTACTGTGCCTGCACGCATCGAGCTTTGTTGTATAGATAGAGCCCAGCGGCCTCCGAGATAAAGACGTAAAAATTCAAATCACATTAATGAAATTGTCTGCAATGCTTGCTTCTACAATCACAACGTTTTATATGACCACTTTTATTTCATCGACAATGCGTTGTATAATATTCGATGAACTGTTTGCTACTTTTTCAGCCATAATAAGTTGAAAATATATTAAACATATTTATTAGTCTTAACACGTTCACTGCGTTAAAAGATTTAACGTATATATTGCGGGTATCTCTACCAGTGCGACGAAAAAAAGAGTGTTATCTCCCTCTGTGCGGTAGACCATAAGGTCTATATTTCTATATGTAAGATAGAAACAAAGACGCACAAATCATAATGGCGTTCGTTGAGAACCCTAATGCACTGGGTTGTGACATTTTACGTATTCACGTCCAATTTTGTTTAACAAAAAAGATGTTACGTGCAACAATAAATTTCGGCAAATATTAAATAGGAAGCAATATAAACAAGCTTAAAAAAACGGAATGAATTATATCATATTGTATGCGATGTTTGTAACATATTAGAATGTAAACATTTCCCGTAAAATACTTATACAAGAAAGACACCTGGATCGATAAAGCCAATATAAGGTTAATTGATAAAGGTATAAGTTTGTGAATTATCTATAACGAATAGTTATTATTTAAAACCTATCACCAGTTGCTACCTCAATTGAACTACCTTTTGTTTGCCGATGTTATTGGTCCCGCTCAAATAGATTAACTGGATTTGTAGCCTTGCCACAGTGTACCTGGTGTGATCGGTTAGGTGAAAAACTTTCTGAGTGAACATCTTTTCCAAGTCTTTGTCGATGGTTGTTCGTCGTGTTCGATGACAAATGGGCTAGTGCTGCCAAATGTTATCTAACAGTTTTGGGCTCAATAAAGAGGTTTTAAAGAGGGTTATTGGTCATCCAGAATTAGTCGTGACTAACCTTTAGAACCCCGTCCCCTTCCCACTATCGCACGACACGACGCACGGAAACCATAATTCCTTTTTTCGTAAGCATCCCTCCGGTACGTCATTTGTAATGCTTACCGCAAAGGATTCAAATGGTCTACCCGCATCGGTATTTCTATCCCATTACAGTGCGAATAAATTTAAGGCAAGAGTGAATAGACGTTTTCTAAGTTAATGCACCATCTAACGCTACACCGTAACTTGCCATTTAATAAAAAATATAAACTTTAATTCACACATATATTGTTTACGCTAATTTTATATCAATATGTCAAGTCAATTTTATTATCTGTCATTGTTTTGTTAGTTTCATTGAAGAGTAAAAAGGAACTCTTAAAATCATACACGCTCCTAACTATAAGACAATATTTACACAGTGCTAGGCTTTATAAATTAGTTAAACATCGTTCACCATCTTAGACTTCATCACCACATTCAACACGTGGGATTGTTGTCAAGCATTAATTTATTGTATGAAAAAAAAATTGAAAAGAGGAAAAGCTTGTGAAAACAATTATTGATCAATAGTAGGCTTTTAATTTACAAGTCTTCGTCATCATAATCGTCATAACCCATAAAGTGATACTGTCCTTTGACAATACAGGATGTGAAAGCCATAGTCTATCACGCAGGCCAAGTTCGGTTTATACTTCATACACCTTTGAAAACATTATAGAGAATTCTTAGAAGATTTCCTTAGTTTTGTTTTGTACAAACGCTAACCTGCCAAATTAGACGCACCTGCGGAATTTCAACTCGAGCTCCCTTGTGGTCAAATCTCTGAAATATCACAGCATTTACTGTACCACAAAATAAATTGTATGTTACAAATCTATTTATAACATTTTATTCAATTTCTTCTAAAAAATATATAATAAACGATCCCATCTCTCAAGCTTCGGCGACCACCTCCTCCAGCACATATATCAAAATTCTCACTACTTGCAATTATTTTCCCAATATCATCGGAATAAAAATTGTTAACAAATATGATAAATTATGCAATTGATGGATATATTTGCATGTTTCTTTATTTTTAATTCTTACAGTCTGAAGGGAATGGGTAAAGGTAATAGAAAAGCACACCGGATATAAGTAGTCATCAGTACACATGAACACGGAAAATATTACACAAGTTACCGGAGATCTTAATACAGCAGAGCCCTCTTTACAATTTTTTCAAACAATCCCATATAATAGTACTCCGGGAATGCCTACGAAGAAAGGCCGTTTTACAGGTGTGAGAAACAAATATCTGAGAATTAGACTGTAGAGAATTGTCATAAATTCATTTGATGTGGATCGAACTTCTTTATTCGGCACGTGGTGCCATAACCAAAAAGCATCGTGGGCTGCAAGAGGAACAGTTCCTTGGAGAATTCCACGTTATAATGATGAATATAGATGATATTTTTTCACCATAACAGTTATTTATGTAAGTTTTATCAGTATTCTTGACTATAAGAAATGTAATAATAAAATAAAATATACGTACTACAATGTTTTGTTTTCCTTAGCATTTTACAAAAAAATATTTTTAGACCGAAGAAACGTCATGAATATACGGAATATTAAATAATAGAGTCAGTCAATAAATAATTTAGGTTCAAGGTTTTAAGATACTTACAAATCCAAACAAAATTACGTAAGAAAATTATGGGTATACTGTGTACTTCTCAAAAGGCTCTTAAATTACTTTTTTATGTACAAATGTAAGTGAACACCGTCAGCCATATACTTCAGTAAGTTTCCGATCGAAAAGGAAGCGGAGGACCCCATTTCTTATTGGCTCACTGAGCTGCGGCCAAAACACGTGTGAAATATTTCACGGTCGATTTTATAAAGAGAAAGATCTGCTGGATCTAGCTGGTCGGGAAAAATACTGTACCACTGTGCAAGTACCCTCGGGATTAAGTTCGCCATAGCTCCTCTGTTGTTCAGCAGGACGCGCCAAAGCTGGAAAAAGCCCCTTACAGCCCGAAAATATATATTGATATATAATAAACTTTAACGGCAATTTAAAAAATTCTCATTCATAATATTGAACGATAATGTGTTGATGAATTACATACACTTAGGGGAATGGCCTATACGATCTATACGTAGGTAGATATACAAAGGTATGTATATACTAACATTCAACTATTGGTATTCTTAAGTTATTAAAATCAACCACCACTTGACACCGGTGTTGTCGTCTAGTGGTTGGCTTACTTAATACGTAAAAAATATTATATCAACACTAAATCATTATTGTGGTCTATGGGATAGGAAATAAAAGTTAATATGGACATTCTATTAAGAGGGCAAAAAATGTAATCGCCTGGCTGCAACTATTACAATAAATTAATATGTAAGACGCTGGACATGTCGGTTGTCGTGCGCATTGGATACGAGCGCCGTCTAATAGCAGCGTTGGACGTGTGCACGCGCATCCAGACCAGCGAATTAGCGAATCAGTCGACGATCTGACGCGTAACTTAGATCGCTAGTATTTGCTGTCACATTGCTTATACCTATTTTTTCGTGCTGTGCAATTTTTCTTTCTCTGTCGCCCTTCACTTCTTTTCTTTTCTATATGTATATTATTAGCTTTCTAATCGTGACGTACCTTCTTAATATTGTGTAGTATCTGCTGAGTGTAATAACATTTGTTGTGTGCATCAAATAATAAAGTGTACGGTTCGTATAAACGAGTTTGTTTACAGTATCCAACCACCACACGTACGACACAAGGGAAATCGTAGCGACTAAACTAAACTAAACTTAACTTTATATAGTTATTGCATAAAGCTTGTTTTGTAATTTTGTATTCCGTGTTTTAATTTTGTATGTGTAAATGAATATTAATATAACATTAAATATTGTATAGACCCCATTGCAGTCAGCTAGTAATCAAACTTTTTTCATAGTGGCCACAAACACGCGTTGCTAGTAATTACTTTTTTAGGCCGTTGATATTACTACTGGTATTATCTTTCCGTGAAGCCTGCCTGGCTAGCTACTACCTACTCCTGCTTGAGTCGACTCGTCGTGTTCCGGCTGGGGGCTTGAGGACCAGTACTTTCTTTCTTATCTTCTTCTCATTTCCACAACGCAACAGTCATTTATAATTTGGTCTTGTAATTTATAATTTGGTCTTGCTGATGTCCATGGGCGACGGTGACCACTTACCAGCAGGTGGCTCGGCTGCTCGTTTGTCGGCTATTACCATAAAAATTACCGTAACAATAATAGCACTGTAAAATGCGGTGCGGTAGTGTTATGGAGAACTTATTTACACAGCGCGCTCTCAATTTTTCTTATGGGCGCGAAATTCAAAGTGGTATAAAATATTGTAACACCAGATGGGCCAACCATAAAAGCCTTGCGGGCCGCAGT
>DWPT01005361.1:0-12289 GCA_018251895.1 Agathymus mariae mariae
GTTCGATTCCCGGCCGGGGCAGACATTTATGTGATAGATAAATGTTTGTTCTCGGGTCATGGATGTTTGTGATGTCACATTTGTGTATGTCCATGCCAGCTGCAACACAGGGTATCCTAGTGCGGGGGTGTGAATGTGTAAACGTTTATTTATTTATTATCGTTTAGCATCGCGAAAAAGCACAGTCGTGGACAGTTGCAACGTGTAAGCCAGCCACTTCATTGTGAGTATAACCATTTTCAATTAAAGTTACAGCTTTAGACACCTGAGCAACGCTGAGATATTAAATGAAATTCACCTTACTAACCATAATTTGTTTTTCAAATTACAGAGGTATATGTATAACTTCGAAATATTTTGTTATTATTTTCTGCATATGTATTGTATTGTAATGTATAATAATAATTTTATATCGGCATTGTATCAAATTTAAACGGGATTTGCGAAATGCTAAATGATGTATAATTTTAAACAACTTTAGGCAGGTATTTGTAATGAAACTAATTTGATGTTTTTATTTTTATATTATTAAAAAAAATAATGTATAATTTTTCAAGAATACTACATTTGTCATATAAAAAATATTAAGTGCATTATATAATAATTTTGAACGTATTGAGGTATCGAATAATTAAGTAATTATGATATTAAAAATAAAATGATAATTAAAATAAAAACTTAAATACCCTTACGCGTCTTTTCGTACATAACATGACATGGGGCACTAACTTATGTTATATTTATAACAAAGTTTTTACAGAATTTCGTTTTAAGAGATAAAAAGATCACCAAAACAGCACGCCCGTCGGTTATTCCATCCCGTTGAAGATTTTCTCCAGCAGTCGAAAGTGTAAGGATCTTCCGTCTGTTACGAGAGCAAGAAATTAAAATTGTATTTTTCCTTACTGTAAATATTGCTCAAATTAATTATTTCTAGTTTGTAAATTTAACTTCCTCATTAACTACCTGACTACTTTAATGTTTAATTAGTACAATACTATAAGTAAATGGTATTGTCGTATATTACATTAAGAGAAAATATAGCATAGGAACTGTATCGGTACAACCACTTTGTAAGTAAATATATGATACTTTTAATTCAATAAAAATATTTTTTCAAGTATTGGGAACCTAGTTTGCCTCTATCAATGTTTGTAATATTGGAAGGATAGATCATTTTAACATAATAAAGATAAATCAACATCCAGATTATATATGTAGTATAAAAAGAAAAAAACGACTGAGTGGTCAATTTAGTATTATACTAAATTTATGATTTAATTCACCGAAGTAAAATTTGTTGGTGTAGATGCACTTATATAGGATAATATTGTTTTCGGGACATTTTATTAAAACAATTAATTTGTCATATGCATTGTTCATTATCTATTTATTAAAATTAATAAAAGTTATTGAATATTTTAGTTTGCAAAATTTGTATGTAGGAACGTATAGTTAATGCTCCAGTATATAAGTATTAGGTATTTATTCTAATACAGTTCGTTGATTCCATCTTGAACAAATGTTCGTTTCAGGATTCTGTCACCAAAAAAAGATAAGTGTTTACATAAAATTGTATGAGTGCTGAACGGCTGACATTAAGCCTTAAACATGTTCGGATTTAACAATAAACCGTTCCGCCAGTCCACACTGGGTCCGTGTGGTGGAGTATATACTTCACCCCAAACTCGTCTCTAGCTTCATACCTTCTAGGTTACACTGTGTAGTATCATAGAATTTATAGTTGTACCGGTGACGGGTTGTAGAGACCCATAATAATATGAAACACGTACATAGTCCTGGCTTTGCGCTCGCAGAACATTAGGAGTGGAGACGCTTGGCCTACTGGGCTGGACCTGAGGTTCAGACCACTCCTCGTATAGATCTACGCGGGGTCCAAGCGGGTTGTTCGGTGAAGTACGACAGTTTTCTACAATCCACCTTTGTTCTCGAACGGACGGAGATCTATTAATATAAATATTTATTATTGATAATAGTCGCCGCTTGTTTTCTTTATAGTATAATATTGATTTCGGGATGTAAACGGATCATGCATTCTTAACTTCAAGTCAAACTGTAGTGCACTCTACTGAAGTAGGCACGAGAGTAACTATTAGGTTCCATGAGTGTAGTCTTAGTATCGGACGTGTTTCACGGGGTTTTTAATCCACTCGACCTATTTTCCGGTTATCAAGAACAAAGAAAATAAGCTTTTCATCCACTGGATCTATTTTCCAAGAAGAAAGAAAATAAGCTAAACTCGTACATCAAAGATTTTGTACAATCACACTATAGTAAAAACCTTAAATGTAGACATATAATTAGTTTTCTAGACTCATGATTTTAACAACTTTTCTGTTTGTTAATACGTGCGGGCGCCACTTCTATACATATTTGCCAGTTTTTATGACTCGTTTTACCTCACTCTAGCTAGATTACAAAGTACGCAATCACTACATTTACGAGTACGTACAGTTTGCAAGATCTCGTATTAGTAAAATACCGAGATTCAGCTTTAGATATTTTTATTACGCGAGAGAGTAATATATTTAAAACATTATTTTTTGTATGAGTGCTTCCATTAATTCTTGACATTTTTTTATTCTTGTTTAGGTATTTGTAATAATATTGCATATTCTGCTAATATTTTCAAATTCACCGACTCACAATATAATTGTATAGACGATACGAATACTTCGTCCACTTTTTACTTATTATTGGGAGTAATTCTGAGGTGTGCAGCTTTTTAACTATGTTTTCTTTTACCAAATTAAGTAATATTTTTTTTAGATAATAGTAGGTACATAATCTTAAAAATTAGAGACATGTGGGGGATTTCAATCGGGATCCTTTGTTATGTCGAAGTTAAACTGTTGCTGTTAAAAAAATGTTGTTTATTAACATTATTAATAATATTTTTGCTCTTTCAGCGACTTATGTTCATAGTGGGCCAAGTGGGCAGTTGATCAGAGAGAGAGAGTCAATTAACAGAGGAATTGGCGCACATTTCGACAAGATTTTTAATTAAAATTTCGTGTCACCCAACGCTCGATCAGATTTCTCTTCTTGTATTTTTTATTTAAAGGATTTATAACTGGTATAAGAAGTACATGTACAAATTTATTATATTAATGGCGAGCTCAAAAATTTACAGCCGAAGTAATGAAGGAGCTTTAATAAATCGATTCAATAAAAACTTACAGTAATGATTTATGCTCACGGTCGACAACCGCACCGTTCAGTTGTTGGTGACCCTGCTAGCCGAGGGCACGGTCCCAGACTTGATTGCCGGTTGGGACAGGCATTCACGTGATAGATAAATGGTTATTCTTATTATATATATGTAATGGAAAAGTAGTCCAAGAGTGAACATAATAACATAATTTGTAACGTGCAGTTCCCCCAGGAACGGGTTATATTATTTATTGAAAATCAAATAGTATTTGAATAGTTTTTATCTATAATGTACAAGTACGCTGAAGTAAACTTGTTTGTTGTTGTTGAAATTATAAATAAATAAAAAAAGTTAGGTTGCCATGCTAACAGTTTTCATAATTTGCACATTAGTGAAAACCAAAACGAAATAGGTTAAGGTGTTTCTGAGAATAGCGGAAAAAAAACGAACAGTCAAACAGACAAAAATTCTAACAACTATGGTTTTGGATTCTTTTGCGTTAATAAAGGCTTGTAATAATGTTTTTTCTCATATATCGTTCATATATGTATAGCGATCAGTTAGAATTTTATTATTGATATATAGATAGGTATAGAAAGTTGTGTGGAATTTTTGCCGAGTAGATTAATACTAATTAAAGTAGAGATTGGAGTAGTATATGTTGTCAGCGATGATTATTATTATGATTATTATTATTATTATCATCCTTGTTTAATTCTATTGTACCACATAAATCCAAAGTGATAAATGAGACATTAAAAGTTTTGTTGGGATACAATGACTTCTTCCAGAGAATGTGGCTGGATGAAAGGTAATAATAAAAAAGCTATTGGAAATATAACATTTTCCAAATATTTAGCCAAGCAAGATAAAAGCTAGGCAAGGAAAAGGTGAGGTTTAACTCTCCGTACCTTACGATAGACGTTATATCTTCTGCTTTGTACACAACTTTCGTCTTGGGGTCATAGAAGCCATCGCCAGTGTCGTAGTAGCCCAGCGGGACATCTCGTGTGGGCTGGTCAGCTGTAAGAAATGACCTTCCGGCCGGCTGAATGCCTTTGTCGTATTCTATTGTGAACCTGTATAAAAATATCAAATCATTAAATACCATGCTATAACTACGATGCGTTGTCTTCTATAATTCATGTAAGAATTCATTAGTTTGTCCAGAAAGTTTGGCAGGAGGCACAAAGTCGGACAATGAACGACCCGATGTGTCCTTAACAACGCGACAAAAGTTGTTGAAGCTCGACACTGGAACACGCGCCCTCAGATTACCACATATTCCAGACTTTGATAAGTTCCCTTAAAAGCAAAATATGAGCTAGTACATCGAAATAAAAACCACACTGAAAAGATTTTCCCTGTAAAGCCTGTGAGGTTCTGAAAGGACGGAATGTTTTTTTCATCATTATTGATCGTGGTCTATACCAACCGCCTATCTGGTATCTTGCAATAATTCCAATCTGATTCCTTGTATTTTAAGCCATCGGCGAAAATAAGAGTTTTCTCAAGGAGCTGCCCTCGTTTCCAAGTTCCACGAAGTATCACACCGCTGGGATAGCGCATCTCTCCTTTGCCGTTAAACATACCATCGTCAAATTCTCCTTCATAAATCACACCTTAAACAAAATAAATTTGATTCAATTCGGACTCGCACCGTGTCAACCTGTAAATAGGTATATCTAGGAAATATGTTCACTTTCTTATTATAAGTAATTTTCGCTACTTATTGCTAGTATTTCGAAACTAGACTGATGATTATTACTTTTAACTATAATTATGTATCCCATAATTATTACTTGTAATTGTTCCACTAAACCATGCTGACTTGATTAGCTGATTGACAGACTTGACACAAGACTCTTATGAGAATCCTAATGAAAATTTAAAGGTAAGTCAGATTTCATAATATTATCCTTTATCGAAGCGAGTGATAAAATTAACTTACAAAACGGCTAAAATAAAAAATAAATGAGTTTATCACGCGACAGTACGATGAACAGTAGTAATGACGTTGATATTACTTTCCTTATAACTATATACTAACGGAACTTAGTTAATGAATTTTGTATTCAATCAATAGGCCAAAATATACAGAAATGAATGGAGGCTCCGTCATATATTATGAAATAAATAAGTTTAAATTTCTAATCTTCATTTTATTTCGCAATAACAAATCGTGAGTTCCGTCCGAGTTTGAAATGTACTTCAAATCTGCAATCTAAACTGCAGCATTATGTTTTGGCGTCGAGCCCAGAATTCGTTAGTCCGAAAGGAAATGGGAACGATGAAAAATCTTGCCGGAAAACACTACACCGTATTCCGGAAATCATAATTTGATTTGATTTGGAAACTTCAGTTTGTCAAAAAATGGTTTTAGCTTTTACACATTACATCTAGGCATTTATATTCGATAATGCTGTGGTCTAGTTGATAGTGATACTGATACCCATCGAAGTATTCCAGGTTTAATTTCCGTCGAAGCGGACATGGTCGTAGAAAAATATTCATTCTCAGATCTTGAATGTTTGTGATCATTTATTGTGTAAGCTAATAACGCGTGCGGCATAGAAATGTCTTATACGGGTGTGTGGGAATGTAGTAAGTAATATATACATATATATACATACACACACACACACACACACATATATATATATATATGCATTTAAGTAACTATCTAAATTTAAATTAAAGTTATACAAACGGTATTTATTCTTGGTCACCAATAAAAGTCGTAATAAGAACTCTAAGATATATTGATGATCACGAATGATGATATTATAAATATTCTATTGTTATTGGTTCAAAACAATGGTTGTTAATTATTAAATGTTACGAAAACTTTCATAAAGAAAAAAAAACTGTATATTGTACGAATAAATGTATTATTTTTCTTTTCAAACATTAAAAGATTACACGTAATAATATACGGAAAGTACTTTTAGTTGAGCACTCTGTGTTTTGTTAGTGTGTGAGTGTGTTTCAAGGCGTAAATAGAGACTAAAATGTCGTGTGTAAGTGTGTGTAATTGTTCATTCCGAGAATGTCACATGTGCCTTTGTTACAAGAGTCCTTCGAGGATTGTTTTTGTAGAACAAACTGATCGTGAATTTTACGGCAACAGATTCAGGTGCAAAGGAAACAAAAGTTTTAAAAGTTGCACGATTTTACCATCTGAAAACATAAAAGTAAAATTCAATTCTTACACGCTATCTATACATTTTTGTAGGGATATGGGAATATATTTTAATGCATATATATGGACATGACTTGATGATCATATGCATTCGATCTATTTAGTGCCAATCAAGTCTCCAAATAAGGCGGCTTCTCCGAATAGATATATACCAACAAACAAAGAGACAGCACGAAACTATCGAGGGTCTTTTTTTCTCTAATATTTGATATTTACTTTACAGGCCAACGCTGGCACTTTGTTGTCATAAAACACAATAATTCATATTATATTGTATTTCTCTACACACGATGAATCGATTTTAATGTTTATTGAGTAATTTAAGGAGTTCTTTTGGGTTCTAGTCGATTATAGAAAAGTAATGATTTTATCGAATAGAACTTGATGAAATCGAAATAAAAAAAATAACTTCTTCGAATTTCGATATCCAGGAGCTTAGACAATGTTATACGTAGCAAGTGATAATTTAATTTCATATAATTTCATATGAGTGTGTGTGTCATCATTATATTGACAATGACGTTCGAAAACGTCAGAATTTTGAGATTGGGTAAAGTTAAAAGTAAAAAACATTGCATACATAAACATAGGACCCAAATTAGTATGACTCTTCGATTTCATTGTAATATGTGTAAGCTTACCATTAGAAAAAGTGTAAACTCCATAGCCGCTCATGCCAAGCATGTCCCAAGTGCCTTCATATTGCGATCCCGTCGGGAACTGTTTTGCAGAACGCAGCACACGCGGGATTTCAACAGAAATGGCTCTGAAATACAGTCTAATTAGTACATAACTGAGGTTGCTTTGAAGGTCTTAAACAATATCTCTTTATTGTTATAATTACTTTACAGTTAGTGACCGAATTCGCTTCGGTTCCGGGAACAATAAATAGAATTATAATATATTGAGCATCAAAAGGGTATATTATGTGTGTATGGCAAATGTTTTTATTTAATTTTACAGAATAACTAACAACTTAAGAAAAATGAATAACATGCTTCAATAATTGACCCGATAAAATTGTCAGATAAAAGCCAGCAAAAACCAGATTATATATTAAGTATCTTCATTCATGCGTGTGTTTATATACCTCTTTCTCTTGTATCCTAATTTTACAGTAGAAGCTGTTAGTGTTGTAATCTCTTGGTGGGGAGGTTGTCATAAAAAACCTTATATCGTTACGATGCACTATGAACATTTATCATGTAACTATCATATTCTATAATCAACATGATGTGCCTTATAGAACTATAACAATTATAACTTTTCTACCAACTTTAAGTATGAGGGCATTACGAGAGTTACCGACGTGTTGAGAAAGGCTGGCGTCGTCAAAACAGAACAGCGGTGAACTTGGTAAACTAAGATTCAACACGATTACAAAGTATTCCAAGCGAAGATTTATCGATCGGGTATTTGTTACATATATTTTGTAAAAAAGTATACATAAGTATAGTATGCCTTGCCAAAACATACATCAATATATAGGGCCGTTTTAAGGTTGGCACTGGAAGGGAGTATTCAAGAACTAAATATGTATGTATATAAGTTAAGTCAACTACGGTGTTTCTTATGTAAGAGATGTGAATATCCATTGAATAACTTCGCGAGCCATTATACCGTACATGTCGGCTGTACTGACATGACACAAACTGAAGTAGAATTACGTTTATATAAATAGGTAAAAACAAAATAGATCACTTGCTTTTTCTCCTTCGTTGGTCAACTGCTTTTTTGTTTGGTAAATGTCGACACACTTTATTATTATAAAGAAAAAAAAAAGATTTAAACCAAACGATATTCGATAATTATGGTCGAATTTCGACCACTAGATGAGCACGAGTATTCAGAAATCGTCAAGTGAAATTAACCTTATTGATGTCGAGCATTAACTTATTTTACGTAAAAAAGAAAACTCTTAAAGTTTGTAAAAAATATTCAATTTTACAACGTTAAAAGATAGAGCGGTCCGTAGTTTCATATTCTCGTAACATCATATAAAGAACATTCTGTTTGAAAAGATGCAAGCTTTATCATGCTCAGGTTGTATGTCCAGAAGATACCTCATTACACAAAACGTCGACTTTATTCATGAAATATGACAATAAGCTGCGAAACAGTACCGAGTGTGCGCGCACGTGTGTGTGTCTTGTGTGCATAACCACAATACATAGACATGTGCACAAGTGAGCCAACATCAGTCTCTGCTCTGCTGAGGTTAATGGGCCGCCATATTTATTCAGCTTAGGAGACGTATATCACGTTGTACGCCTTTACGAGCACATTTTTCTTGGTTACATTAAACATTATTTCTTATATACTACTGGTGATAAAAATCTGTTTTGAATACATTATTATCTATTTGAAATCTATATAACTAGATTTGTTTCTGAAAGGGTTTTTTAATTTTGGCAATAAAGTGGCCGTTACTGACTTTCAATTGTGGGCTTGTTCTAGTAAAAACAAGTAATTCATAAGTTAAAAGGCTTCACATATAACTTATAATGAGGGTACAATGAAATAAGTTAGATTTCAAGTTAAAAAAATATTTTCCAAAAAGCAGAAACTGTAATGTCTATAGAACAACGGAATGGGACCTTACGAAAAGAACAAATTAAAATTGTGTTTTAGTGTTATTTATAATATGCAATTCTTATTACATAATTATTAGGATAATAAAAATAATTTTAATTGTATACCATAAAACATTTTACGGCCGTTCTGATACAAGAATAAACAAAAATTAACTCACTTGCATTCTTCTTTATTAGACTCCGAAAATTTCCTCATTAAAGCTTCCCATTGCGACACGCGTTTCTTTGGCCTGTAATTTATAATATAGCTTCAATTTTACAGATAGGTGAGATATCATTATTAATTAAAAACGAATTGCAGGAAATTAATGTATATTCCGAATCGCGGATATATTTACCGGCTTCGTAAAGGAAGAGGTTCTCAGTTCGTTTGTATCCTTTTTACGTTTGCTACGTCAGAACTTCGTTATCCATTACCGGTTTGGAAAATTCCTACTTTATTTGGGAGGGTATGCTATCCCTTGTTTAAGTTTGAAGAAAAAATAAAAATTTAAATGAGAAACAGGAGATTAAATTGTTTTACCCTTACATTGAGAATACGGCTCCCTCCGACTTTGTCGTGTTGAACAATTAATTATATATACATACTTAAAATTTTATGTTTTTGCCTTGATTAGACATTATTAGGTTTACTGATATTTTATATATCCTGTCATCTACACAATTGTCAGTTAGTCAAGTCGTGACAAATCGAATGTAATGGGAACCGTGATACAGGCGAACATTTTGAAAATGGTCAAATTTATGTCAGTGAGTCATAAAACGAATATTTATCATGAAATAAGACTAAAAAATTCAATGTATAGACAGACAGACACTACAGATTTATATAGCAGTATAGATTACAATCGGAAGGTGAAGATTTTCTTATTTGTTACCGTTTGACACGATTTTTATGTACAAGAAATATACATTCTTATATGGTAAATAAATTATCTGAAATTAAAAGAACACGACAACACTTTGTACGTAATTATAAACAATAGTTTTAGAAAGGATTGGGCGTTTCTTCAAGGTATTTTTTTATTTTCACTTTCTTAACGAACAGTTGCTTCAAAGTGTAATAAAAGCAAAAATGTCTTGCATAAAAAAAAAACATTTTATGCACAAATGCATAAGTCAATTGAAAGGGTCAATAATAAAAAAAAATACTGTAGTCACATGGTCAGGTTCAGTGTTCTGTTTGATGGTGTGTTTGTGTGTGAGCTTGACATAACACAAAATATAAATTGTACATGCACTCACTCCGAATTTTCCTTATACTTGTCCACAGACATTATGCAATTGCCCCGAGAGCTTTTACCTGTATGAAATAAAGATACAGAGTATTGCTTAGATAAATGCTGAATATGTTAGAAATGTAAGGAAAATAAAATATAAATATACAAATACAATATATTACTTTACAAGAACCATATTCGGATATGAACACATTTATCGACTTGGCTTTTAGATTTATGTATGTTTATGATTTCGTTCTGATTTTCACTAATGTATCGCAGTAAGCACCAGTTAACACTTACATTTCGTTTCGTTACAATATATCCATAAATAAAAAAGTTATCCATTAATATTGTAATTCGTAATTCATTAGACGATAAATAAATAATACCTAAAACAACGCAGGTGCTATTTCCAAGCGTCAGGCGTAATTTTTCTGAAGCGAAGCGGACAGTTTGCCAGTTTCATATCCGATTGTTATCTCAAAATGAACGTTCATAGCTCTGCTAAGAACTGATTGGTAGTGCTACAGAATACACCTATTGTAAGCGAAAGGTCGAGTAAAATGAGGAGAACTTCAAAGTTAGTTGGTAAGGTGAGGTGGTAACAGAAGGCAGTGAGAATACTTGGTTCGTTGCTAGCGCGCGGAAAAAGCCGAAAAGAAAAGTGTTTCACCATTGTGCTCGAAGGTGGATTATATGCAAAAAATGTTAAACTACCTACCATTACCAGTCTCCACAATTTATTGGTTTTTTAATATAACAATAGATGGCGCTAGAAGTACTTTACTACCATACAAAATATAGGGGGTTTATTTGGCTACGGAATATTTTAAATCGCGTCACGCACGTCATCAACACCTATGTTATAAAATTCTACATTTATAAAACCTTTGTTGACATCGAAGTCATGCGCACATTAACGACAAAGGCAAGAACGTCAAAACTTTTTCGAATTTCGAATTATAAAATCGGGGCGAGGCTCTCTCCGGGCATATATTACATACTCTTTGTAAGGGCCGATATTACTAATATATGTCACGCGAAAATGGTTTAACAAACCAACTACTACTATACTAATATTATAAAGAGGGTGCAAATTTTGGTGAGATTGTACGCGTTGGGTAATATTTGGAACTCCGGCACTCATTAAAAAAATTACTTTAAAGTTTTATATATATATATTTATACATGTATATATATGTATAGTATTTTATTAGTTACTTCATAATGTTCAATGACAAAATACAAAGCTTCGTCCTATTGTATAAAATATATTTGATAATAATTTACGAATCACGACTTAAGTAGGTAAATAATTGAAACATTGGTATGGTAAGAACTCCAACGCTGTGCATAATTTTACCAGTTATTAGGAGAAAGTATTCTAAAGGAAATATCTGTGTACCTACAACGCAGAATTAGGGCAAAACTTCGCGGGAAATCTCCGTAGGAGAAATGCTACACCATTGTGTTGATAACTTGGTATTCATGGCGTGTGATCGTCTGGTCATGGCCAAACGGTTGCATGCATTATTTATAATGAAAGAGTGAAATTTTTCTTATGAATAGATTGCGAGCGACGTGGTCAATGTTTATAGAAACTTCCAGAAATTGTCCATCCGGATCTTGGGATTTGTTGTGAGGATTTCAACTTAGGTACAAATGTTTACACCACTAGGCTATCAGGTGTTCGATGTTAACTTAATTATCGACACTGAATCATTATTTGTTTATGGATTGACATTAATTTAATGCTTTTGAATACAAACATATTGATGTATGTGTCGCAGACTCCTTTCTAAATACCTATAGATATCTTGTAATATTGTTGTTATATTAGCCATCCATGGTTAATTCCATTTTGCTATTCATAAAAAATACCAAAGTACATACAAATACATACGCAAAGATACAAATATATACGCAAATATACAAAGTACATAAGCAAACATTCGACATTAAAACAGCCTATCTATTATAACATTCAAGATTTATATTTTTGATCAACATTTTAATAGTATGATGAATATCAACCGAAAAAAAATTTTCAATGTTTATCTTTGGAACTCGGTATAGCCACGGGCTGCAGGGTAAT